>VWZY01012563.1:0-14295 GCA_013399075.1 Chloroceryle aenea
CTGGATCTGTTCCCGTGTGACCTACCTTGGGTGACCTTGCTGGGGGAGAGGGGTTGGGCTTGATGAACTTTCAAGGTCCCTTCCAACCCCTACCATTCTGGGATTCTATGATTACATAAGGTTGAGACCTTTCCTTTTCTCCAAGGAAATTTGTTGCTAGTCATTATGTCAAGGTTAGGAGTGGGACAGCTACAAGACAAGTGGCAGATGCTGTCTACTAACCCATCTCCCTTCCCAAATGGGAAGAGAAAGAGAATAAGGGAGAGAGGCTGATGGATTGGAAAAGAAAAATGAAACAGCTATAATGAAAATAACAATAATAAAATGAAATATATATATACAAAACCAATATCAACCCCGCTGATAGTACTTATGTCGCTGTCAACACTGATGCTGTGGACGGCCACTGGGGAAGTCCCAGCCTGGACTCAGTGGCTGATGGGAACTGGATTCGGGAGCTGGATTCCAGAACTGGATTTGGGAATGCATGGATTAGGTTCAAAGGCAGAATGGAGAGAGTCTTCCTCAGACACCAGCCATTGAAGAAGAGAGATTGACCCTTGTCATCCCTCAGCTCTATACTGAGTGTGACATGCATCCCTCACTGCTCAGTTTGGGGTCCCCTGTCCTGGCTGATCCTCCCCACATGTGCTGCCTTTCTCTGTCTGCACCCCCAGCGTGGGGCACAAGATCCAGCAGTGCCCTTGGTCTCACAGCAGGTCTGTGAGTATAAACAAGAGCCTTTCTACACAGTAATCCTTGGTAGTAACACTAAACATGGAGCGCTCTCACTGCTGGAAGCAGAGACCGCCTGAGGAAATCTGCCTTTGACTTCAGACTGAGCAGTTGGTTAGAACAGGCTGAACTGAAAAGTCAAATCTGAACAGAACTAGTTCTGTTCTAACAGGTATCAGGACACACTGCCATCAGTTATATTTTAATACTTTTCATGTGAAATATTTTTGAGACCAAAGATCAGAACCAGTTCCCAGATATACCATAAATAGTGAGGTGTCAATAGACAGGCTGGTACCTTTTAGCATACCAGTCTCCAGCCTAAAATAAATGGGGTTTTGCGAAGTCATAACACCAAATCTACAGAGCCAAACAATGGGAATCCACAAATTTCTTGGTTCTCTGCGGCAGCTGGAGATGACAGTGACTGTATTAGAATAGCTCCTCTGCTTCCAGTTTCTCATGCCAAGTCCTGCTATCAACTTATTTCATTGGCCTTCTCATTTTCAGGTGCTGTCTACTTGTAGGCAGGACACAATTTGGGGAGAGGAGTGTTTTATAATGAACACCCATTGGGATGGGTTTGAGTTACCCATTAGTATGACTTTGCTCTACAAAGTAAAGGCTGGTCCTGAATACTGGCTTTACTTCATGGTTTGTATAACCTTTTTCTTCTATTCACCATAACATCTGAGAACCACATAAGTATTTAATATATTTATCCTTAGAATTGCCCTGTGAATAAGGGGGATACTATTATTTGTACTACAAACATAGGAAATAAATGTGAGGCTTGAACTGACTGAACAACTAAGCCAAACTCCATTTGGGAAATCTGTAGCACCACTAGGAGTTGGAACCTGATTCTTATCTGAGGGTATCTTGTCTACAGGACCATGTCTCATCTGGATGGACTGGTCTTCAGAAGAAGGAAGGATTTCTTACAGCAGAACTACTGTTGCATTCACTTCAGCTGTCTCAAAACGAGGCGAGCTGCTCATTCACAGCGGCAAGCACACCCCAAAGCTGTGCCATCCTGACCAGGCTAAGACAGTCCAGCCCCCAGAGCGCCCGAAGTGGCTGCCCACCCACACAGCTGGGTCACCAGAGGGTGGCAAGTTGGCTCCTAAAGGAGCCTAAATCCTACAAAGATTTTGAGGCAGTCTTTGAAGCAGAGCTGCCCCAGCAGTTTGCATGAGCATTACATGATGGTTTCACTCTCAACTCAGATACCTCTGTGTAGGTTAAGCCCTTGCCCTGGAATAGAAGAGCCAGTTTCACTTGGCATATTTGCTTCACTTTGACTTACATGCTTCAACAGCCAGTTAAGGGGCAATAATTTCCAAACACATTCCAGCACAAAGTTGTCCTTTGACACATGGTATATTTTCAGTGAACCTCAGTTCACTGTGTCAGGTATAGCGCTCTTAACATTACAAGTATAAGCTGATTACTTTTAATATCAGCAACACCCTTGAACTTCATCCAAATTCTCATTGTGAACTCTCCTTCGAATTAAGTAATTAAAATAAGTTGGAGTTATTGACACACACAGACACTGTACGAATGTTTTTACATCAGCTGTCAGCAGCTCTCGTACTACGTTGATTTGGGAGACTTCAGGTCTTAACTTTTTTCCCCCCTCACACTGCCACAACAG
Organism: Chloroceryle aenea; assembly: GCA_013399075.1. Classification (NCBI taxonomy): domain Eukaryota; kingdom Metazoa; phylum Chordata; class Aves; order Coraciiformes; family Cerylidae; genus Chloroceryle; species Chloroceryle aenea. The sequence continues at coordinate 2,396 of VWZY01012563.1, forward strand.
AGTGATATTTAAACAGCTTCTACAAACCAAAGCCTTGAGTTATCTCCAAATTGACAGCTAAAGGCTGGGACGTGTGAATGAAAACTTGTCTGTACTGCTAATGGCCAAAAAGTTCCAGATCAAGTCTCTGCAAAGTGCAGCAGCAATGAAAAAACCTTTTTCTCCCCAGTCTCCAAGCCAAGCTCTTCCCCCAATACGCAAACCCAGACAGAGACCCGAGACAGACCCAACACAGTTAGGGACTGCGGTGACCACTCTTTTTATCTTCTGCTGAAAAAATTGTTGCTAGGTGGTGGTCACAGTATGCATGTCTCGTTACCCCACAAGCCCACCTACTTGTGGGCTGCAAAGGGAAGTTAGAAATGTGGATTAAACTTCAAACAGGTGAAAGTAAACAGTTTGTGGTTTTGATAAAGGTACTGGAAGCCTGGGCTGTATTCCATTCTCAGGCACTTCACAGATGCCAGTCACTATGGTGGCAAACTCAGGCTAATTAACAGACTACTGATTGTGCCAATTGATTAGTTAGGGATTCATTTCAAAATTCAAAACCAGTTTCTTCTTTTCTGACCTGTCATTTGTCACAATCGTATAAGTAATATTTTTCCTGGTATTGCAGTAAGGCAAATTTTGCATTGAATCATAACACATACTCACAATGTGGGTTATGAAAGCTTGTCTAAGAAGGTAGAAAGAAGGGAGTCAGTATCTGAGCAAAGTAACAAGACATTTCTTTGCTGTCTCCAAATTGACTGAATTGCCCTTGGAAAGTGGAGAATGATAAAAGGATACAGTCAGAGGAATGACAGGAGAGAGGAAGCACTTCGAGGCCAAATTCTGAGGCACAATGAGAGTTAACAGTCAGCAGGGCAAGTGTCGAGGAAACAGGAATACTGTATGTACGCAGAGCGAGTGAGGAACTGACTCCTAATGCCACCTCTACAGCTCTTGATGTCATCAGTTTGGGAATGCAAGGGGTGGACAGCTGCTGGGACAGCTTGGACATCAGAAGTTAAATCCAAGAATACTTCCTTCTCTCAGCAGGCCTATGGGTTCCTTTCATAGCTTCCCAAGAGGATCTAACAATGTTCCGTGTTTTGTCTAAAATATGGCCTGAAGTCGTCTTTGCAGCAGTGAACAGTCTTCACAAAATTCCCTGAGTCCCTTCTGTTTGCCTATTATTGAAATTATTTAAATATTCATATTTCTTCCTTGAAATCAAACAGGTCTCATCAATTAATTTAAAATGCGTGTATTTCCACCTTTACTCACATTAAAGTCTGCTGTGTACTCTGCTTTTTACATCTTTCCAATCTTTTGAGCAGCATAAACCTTCTTGGACCTCGAGATACAAGGTGCACTTCAAACGCTGCTATTGGTAGTAAATCATGCTGGTAAAGGGGAACAATGAAGTTGTAGTTAATTCCTATACTGAAAAGCAGTAACTCTTCTAGAGCTCTCTCTACTGGTCTGTTTACACATCCTATCTATGTCCTTATGCCTAAGTGAGAATAGACTATTTGTCAAGTTTCATAAAGGTAATACTTAAAGGGGCTTTTAAAATTTTCCTTCTGATGAGACTACTTTCTAATTTATGAAAGGAAGTAAATGATTCTATAAATTGTTCTCTTGGCTGGGTATTCCTGTCCTGGTTAACTTCACTAAGACTGCAAATTCCCACTAGTCAATCCCTGAGGCCAACGTTAAGTTTCTCATCCTCTCTGGTTACACTTGTCTCGCAGATTCCACCTCATCTGATGTGTTACATGAAGTGGTTTCCCGCAAAAGGAACTTAGGCAGAACTGTTAAGAGAATTTACACCATAAATTGGTTTGTTTGTTTTTTTTTTTTTTAAGAGGACTGTAAATACACTTGAGTACCTTTAGCTTTTAAAAGTATGCACATGGTAAGAAGCTGACAACCTACAACTGGGAGGTATCATTAATGCAGATGAAACTTGGAATAGCTAAACTAGGTGACTTTAAAATATAAGACTAGTAGAGCTGAGATTAAATTTATTAGGAACATGTGACATACTTTTGGGTCTAGTAAACAAGAATACTGCTACTATCTGTGAGTTCAGTAATTTGCAAGACAGCCAGACCCACATGTTGGTTGGTAGCCCACCTACAGGTTGGTTACCTAGTGTCTGTTTAATGCAGCCTCAGAAAAAGAGCCTTGATCCTTCCATGTATCATGGTTCTCTCATGATCTCAGCTGAAAAGATGCATGTAGTCTGATCACCTCTGTTCAAGAAAGATGGTCTACAGTAGATACTGAGGAGAACCTTTCTAATTTATATCTGATATACTAACAAAAGGAAATGACATCCCTTTCCTGTGATTTTGTTGTATTGGGCTCAATGTCAGGAAAAGAGAACGTGAAATTTTTTGAGCAGATGACATGGGGCTACAAAAAATGTCCTATGAAGATCAGTGATCAATATAGTGAAGGTCAGTATAATGAGAATTGCAAATAAGTTTGATGCAAAATATGCTTTTGAAAGTTAATAATTTAGATAATGAAAATAAATAAAAAATCGTTACACAGTTTGCCGTGTGTTCAAATAGGTATTGAAGATGCTATGTCTGAATGTTAACTGTAGATCTATTCACAACTGAATTCCTGAAAAGTTGCAGGAGTTGCAAGGATAAGCTCCAGTACTACAGATACTACCATAACTTTTACTGCTCCAGGCGCAAAGTTAGTCATGTTTCTGGGATCTGATTTTAAAAGATGACAAACAGATTATTACTAATACTACCTGGTAACCTCTGTTTAATTAGAGGTTTGTTTGATTTGTATTGAATTAATCATTCATGTAGGGTTGGGGAATAAAAAAAAAAGCTAATATAACCTCTGTGTAACCTCTCTGTATTTCAGACAAGGCTCCACTAGGATCTTTTATCTTCCTGCTGGTTCATCTAGGAAGGCTACACAAAGTTTGAGTTGGGTTTTCCTTGCTAGATCTCATCCTCCAATATCCTGAAGTAAAACAGAACTTATCTTTCCAACTCTTATTTATATATGCAAACATGCCAAAATTAAATAAGCATCATCCCTTACAGAAGATTATAAAAAAAAACCCCACTTTATTAAGCATATACTCTTTAGAATACATTTAAAGACTTGTAAAACCTTGAAGAAATCCTCTATCATATATAAAAGTTCTTATTTTCAGTACTAAAGAAAGCAGGTAAGCAAGTGCTACTCACACACAGTAACTGAACGTTAACAGAAGTAGCCACTGGTAACTGAACCAATGTGTAGAAAACTTTCACTAACAACTTAAAAGCGGGTTAGCATCTGCATAATAATCATCTGTCCTGTACAACTCCTGTTTTTAGTACTACAAATGGTACAGGTCAATGAGCATCTGTTTCTTTTTCAATAGTGAAGTAGTATCTTTTGAAGTATATAAAACCCCTACAAGTACAGAGAAAGGTAAGTAGCTCAGGTACATTTCCACATTAATAGATGATAGGATTAAACAGCCATCTCCATTTTAATAGGTGGATGAGGATTATAATCTTCAATCTGAAAGTCTTCTGCCTTAAAATCACTGATGTCTTCAACCTTACGAAGAATTCTGAGTTTGGGGAAAGGCCTTGGCTCCCTCTGAAGCTGAAATAAAAGCAAGCTTATTGAATAAAGGTAATACTTGAAGGCAGAGATTTTGTGATGTAAATTAGGTCTCATTAATCTCAATGAAGATTACATTATGGAGATTTTCCCTCCTCCCCAAGATTTATACTCAAAAAAAAAACCAACAAAAACATTTAGGTGGAATCTACTTTAGTATTTTGATGGGAGCAGTAGCATAATTTTAAAGTGGATGCCCTGATAACCCAAGTGCACTGCAAGCACCTTCAGTCTGCAGAGCAATTCCAGTGGTAACAGATGAGATTCCTTCCAGATGAAAAAAAAAAAGGATATTCTGACCTCAGATGTGCATCAAATGTGCTGCAGTTTCTCACAGGAACATTCAGGTCCAAATGAATTAGCAGTTCCCTGATGGTTTTGAACCATATGAATGGTGATGACGTTCAGTCCGAGCTACATCTAATCAAACCAAATTCTGATTTGCTAATACTGCACCAAATCACTTCCTGAAGAAACTACAGCCTTATTCAGCCAAATAGTAATACAGAGTAACTCTGGGAATTGTCAAATTATCCTTTTCTGATACACATTTCAGACAAGACATTTTATTTTGTGGGGTTTTATCTGTATTAGGCAGTATGGTTTTATAAGCTTTTGGAATGATGAAGCCAAAAGTCAGGGTACAAATTCTGGATCTCTAACTTGGTTCTAATCCAGCACACTGATGTACATTTCAGTTGTGTTTGCATTGTATTTCTGTTTGCGACCCAAGTTGAACAGAGGTTAAGATACTACAGTTATTAGGGGAGAAATCAGAAAAAAAGCCACACAAATTAATATTTACAAAAGTATATTTATAACAGCAAGATAATTTTGTATTGGATACACATTGTGGAAGATAGAAGTATATAAGGATACAGAATAAGTACTTACTTGAACTTTCAGAGGTTCCACATGATTCAGGTATACGTGAGCATCTCCTAACGTGTGTATGAACTCTCCAGGCTGAAAAGCAAGAACAATAGAAATGGTTTTCAAATAGGCAGGCATCAAGAAAAAAAAAACATTACAATGCTTACACTATTAATGCTTGGCATTTTACATCTAGTGTGGAATTCCAGTTTCTCTACTCGGTTGGATTATCAAGACATCTTTGGATGCTATCTTCCCAGACTAGTGCATAATTAGTAAAATAAGATAATGAAATTTCCACTAGCTTAACAAAAAAATTGTCTTTAAAATCCTGCTAGGATAATATCTCCAGTAAAAAAATGGAGCACTACTGATCTGTTCAACAAGATGGAAATAGATGGGGCAGTGTCATCCACCTTTTCAGCTCCACTTCAAATTATCAGGACATGTCAAAGCTGGTTTCAAACTAGTTGCCTGAGCCACTAATAAACAATGCAGTTTGTGGCAGTAAGAGGTGTCAGTCACAGGCTAAACCCCAAAGCACTTACCAAGCATCAAGATGGGCTTTGCAAGCTTGCAGGTTATGGGACTTAGCAGCCCCTGAGCAATCTAATTAAAATTAGGCAAGTTTTATTTGCTATTTTACTGGCCTCTGACCATTGTAGACCAGCCCTCAGGCTAAAACCCCCCAAAGCTGTGATAGGAAATGGATGGGAAGCAACAGCTGCTTCATGGGCAAAATGTTAAGTTTAACTTTTTCAGGTCCCTTGGCCTAATTTCTTAAGTATATCTGCAACTGCTGTGAAGTCCAATTCTTCCCTACCTGTAAGTTCCCCTTTGTATTCCTAGTAGCTGGGAGGATCATGCCCAAACGGCCTTGCTAGTATAATTTTTTACATGTTCTAAAGAAAAGGGAGTTTGACTTGTACAAGACTGTGATGCATTTAATTTACTCTGACAAATTACAAAATACAGCTCTGGAGTCAGGGCAGTTGCTGTCTGAGCAAATACAACCACTCTACATAATCATCTACAGCAGGAAACACAAAAAACCACTCAGCTGAAAATACAGTCAAGTTAGGTGGGCAGAATATCCTAACTGGAACCTTGAAAGCAACTGCAGTCAATAAAAAAAAAAAAATGCATGCTATAAAGTTTAATTACTTCTGTGTTATTATCCCATAAGGGTGAGTGCTCATTTCAGTTTCTAAGAAGCGCACTAGTGCAACAGGTCCGTTTTGACATGTTCAGTTAAAAAGACCTGGAGGAGCTTCTGTCTGTTTGACCTGAATTTAAGAGTTCTTATATTGCTAATACATAATACTCATACTATTCTGTATTATTATTACATATTGCTAATACATAATACTGCCCATACAGACCAGAGATACTAAATTCACAGGGCCCTTTCTTATGCATATTTCAACAAGATTTTGAACAGTATGCTCATTCCAGTTTTTCTTGGGCATGACATGAAGAGAGTCTTATCTTTTAGACCTTCAACTCTCAAGACAAGGTTAAGTAAAATGATGAAATAGCCTACCGTTAGCCCTGTGACATGGGCGATCATGTACGTGAGCAGTGAATAGCTGGCAATATTGAAAGGCACTCCTAGTCCCATATCTCCAGACCTCTGATAGAGTTGGCAAGACAATTCACCATTTATCACATAGAACTGGCAGAGGGCATGGCACGGAGGCAAAGCCATAAGAGAAATATCTAGGAATTACAGTACAGGAGGGGGTGGAAAACAGTAACAGCATTAGTGTGTTAGAAATGTAGAAGATGCAAAACCTGAATAAGCATTTAATGAGGTACAGTAGAGAGCAAAAATCCAACTGCAGCATCATTCTGTTGCTTTTTTCTTTTGTTTAAAAGTAACTGCTGCTTAAGCAATGAAATACGGGTTGTAACAAGCTATCTCCTGGGCTGTATGACCAGAAAAGTCAAACAGATATTTCACAGAAGATTTACGCCATAATTCTGAGCAGTATATATAAACATAAGACATACATATCTAAACATGCGTAACATATAAACATATATGAAATATAAAGATATATTAAAAAATAAAAATAAAAATATATGCATAATTCTGCTGCACAGTACCTAGGTTTTACTCACCTTGGTAAGATAGCTCATTTCCCTAAAGGAAGACATTAAGAGTAAAATTAAGCAGCTTGCACGCTAAAGCGACCTCCAGCTGCTTTATCTTACTCTCCTCCCAATGCAGCATGTCTTTACTGCTTGTTGAGAAAAAAAGAAGTAATGATCAATAAAAAATATATATAACATTTCAGAAAAAAAAAAAAAAAAGATCTTATGGGTGTTTATCTACACCTAAAAGTGCTGAAAGTGCAATCACAGCTTGGTAAGGAAAACTTTAACCAGGGATCTCCTCATATGAGAATGTTTAACCTTAAAAATAACAGCAACAGCATGTGGCACCCCCTTTCTGAGAAGTCAGTGGAAAAAGCTGGGTGACTTTTTGTGCACAGATCAACTGCTGCTGAAGCTGAACATTCTCTGGCAGTAGCTCTTACTTAGTAGCACCCTTACAGAGTGGATAGATATCTAGACAACCTATGTTCCAGGAGATGATTACAACACAAATAGTATTTTTGTTCTCTAGTTTTAATGTTTTTGTTAAGTTTACAATTTATTATATGGGTAAAAGATGCTGTTTTGTTATATTCCTTGGCTTTGTTTTTTTAACCTTTTTAAAATAAGAATTGCTGTCTTTGAACAGAGACTGTATGTCAGACACCAGTAGCCAGGTATACCACTCACTTTAACCGAGAGAGAAAAACTGAAGTAATTATTCAAAATTCCTGAGGTCTGAACATGATAATTAAGTAGAAAGAGAATTAAGCAGAAAGAGAATCAAGCATCTCTGGTAGTTTTACAAAGAATATGCAAGGACATCAACTGGAACTGACGACGCAGGATCAGAACATCGTTTAGCATACAATAAGATAATGTACACTGCATTCTCTTGACATCTGCTGTTCAATACCTTTGGGATTCCAAGCACACATAATGATTCTTCTATCATCTGGATTGGTTTTGATTGTTTCAATCACTTTTTGCAACTGATCAACTCCTTGGTTGGAGTAATCTGAAAAAAGACACCAAATAAGATGTAAACCAGATAGATTTAAGTCACTGTATGTTTTTTAAAGCCCAGCCCACATCCCACTGAAAAGTGAGACCCAAATGACACCTTTGAAAATTGTATTCTAACTTTGAAAGAGATTACATTTATCAGTTAGCACCTCCAAGCACAGGCTGTTCTTGTTCTTCCTTAAGAGTGCTCAAAGGTTTGGGAAATTCTCGTGAGAATATTTTCCTATGTCCCCCATCTCTTTTGTGTGCTTCGAGTACCTTTAGCACCCACTGAAATAGGACCATTCCTATTTAGAACACTTTATTCCAAGCCTCGACAAGTAGACATTTTTTGAGATCAAGTAAGAAGTCTGCATAAACACTACATCCCAGGAAACAAAGCTGCAGTACAAATAAATTAACTGGACAAAGCATGTTACTTCATCATTCATGATGATTTGTTACTTAGACAAAAGCTGTACAGGAATGGGCAACATATTACAACTGAGTCATACACAGTATTTAAGGTAATTTGCTCATAGTATATCTGGATTAAGATGCCTATCTCGATGCATGCTACAGTGCTCCTCCTTAAAAAAAAAAAAAAGAATTAAAAGATTACAATTATGCCTAGACCAGTAGCATGGGATGCTGGCATTCTTTGTATGCTCAAAATGAGACAGTTTTTGATAGATGAATGAACACATCCATTTAGCACTCGCAAGGCCATGTATGAAAACTAAATTGCAACAGCATTCAGTGCCAGAGGGGAACTTTAATCATGTACAGTACAGGGTATTACACTTCACTCAGTGATGCTTGCAGGCTGATTTTTAGGCTCTTTACCAGTTATATAAGGAATTAACTCAACATCAGAATGGATTCCACAGTAAGAGAGCCATTATTCATGACTCATTGTTAGGACTCATGCCAGTGAATCAGTATGGCTGGCTGGTAACTAATTTTTTCTAATAACACCAAATCAACACCAAATTATGGTTACAGGGAGACCTGAATTGGCAAACAAGGCCGTAGTATATAATGAGTATCTCAAGGAACTGCTCAGCCTGGAGAAGAGAAGACTCCAGGGGGACCTTATAACAGCCTTCCAATACCTGTAGGGAACCTACACGAAGGCTGGGGAGGGACCCTTCACAAGAGTGTCCAGTGATAGGATGAGGGCAAATAGTTTTAAACTGAGGGAAAATTGGTTTAGATTGGATCTTAGGAAAAAGTTATTCAGTAGGAGGGTGGTGGGACTCTGGAATTGACTGCCCAGAGGGGCTGTGGATGCCCCTCCCTGGAGGTGTTCAAGGCCAGGTTGCATGAGGCCTTGAGCAACCTGGTCTAGTTGAAAGGTGTCCCTGCCCATGGTAGGGAGGTTGGATTAGATGATCTCTAAGGTCCCTTCCAGCCTAAGCCATTCTATGATTCTATGAGTTCTTCTGACAGCAATACTTACTACCAGAAGCCTTATCAAATGGTTATGTTAGTTTCTGAACCTCATTACCTATCCATTGGAAATACAACTTCAAGAAATCTATTAGTAATGAAAGCAATAGGGACTTATCTTGTTCATTTTTTTCCAAGCTGTGTTATGCCTCAGACCTTTAAAGTTCAGGAATGCTGAAATGTTTTAGTAAGTTTTCAACAGTGTCACTTGACAATTTGCATTTGACATAAAGCTGTATTCTGACAATGGTCAACAGTCCAATACTAAGTCAAGTATCTGCAACTTATGAGACTTTGAGACCGCACTGACAAAAACAAAAAGAAAAAAATATAACTAACCATGTTGTAAATCTGAGTTAAAAATCACACCAGCCAGACAGGGAGGATCTTTTTGTGATGGCAGCCCTCTGAACATTTTGTACATCCTCTCCTTTGGTAACTTAAAAAAGAGCCATCGAGAACCTTCAGAGTAAGTCTAATGGACGGGTTCCACTGAAAATAATACCAACAGGTATTGCATCCCATCAGAACTGGTTAGAGCTGTTCTGTCCACTGCATCATCAGCTATGGATACATCCTACTTTGTTCTAGCTGCAGAATGGGAAAACCTTTCTCTTCCACACTCTCCAGTGAATGTGGTACATGCACTAACATCAGCTAGCTTGTGTTTCTGGGCTGCAGTAGACACACATCCTTCCAACTACTAGCAACTGTATCTGCTCTAGCTTAAAATGCTTTATGTGTTCTAGAACATTTATATGTTCTACAAACATCAAACTACAATATATCAAGATACATATTTCAGGGTAATTAGACTGAGTTAACAAAAAAAAAAAAAAAGGTTTAATTAACAACCTTCTCAAACACTCACTGTTTATTCTGGCTATGGTTTGTACTGTGAACGGTCCCTTCAACAATAGTCTATCCAGACTTCTGGAAGAGAGGCGTCACAGTTGTCTCGCTCGGCAATCAAGATTACACTTGTATACGATTACCTGTGTGCATGTCTTTGTATTCTGCTCCAAAGTGCCTCCACTGGAAACCATAAACTGGCCCCAAATCCCCCTCCTCTCTGGCACTGAAGCCCTGCTTATCCAGGAACTCACGTGAACCATTAGCATCCCAAATCTTCACACCTTTTGCAGAGAGCTCTTTGGCATTTGTAGAACCCTACAAAGCACAGACATTAAGAAGTCTCATTCCCAATTCCAACTCAGAAGACATGCTCTGAAAAATCTTTATTAAGCTTTACCAGTCTACAGTATTTCTCCACTTATAACAGATGACCAATGTGATTAATCTACTGAATGAGGTTCTTGCACATCGGACTGAATAAAACTTAGGAACAACACACTAGGATAAAGTCAGAAGTGTCCTGTTGCTGTTATTTTACTCAGGATTCTTATACCTTTGTGAATGCACAAACAGTACAGCCTCAAGATCAACTGTGGTGCATTTCATATGCACCTTTGCAGAGAACAAGATTTTACTTTATAGATGGATGAAAACACACAAACAAAAAAATTTACGGCTTAGGCGTTGTCTTTGCTAATCCACCTATAATGAGCTTAAGGTCGTCTTAAAATGCTTTTTGTTAAAATGACCAAAGATATTTCACCGAGTTCTGCAACACGTCCAAATTAGCATAACTAAAATTCCAATATAGAAAGTCTTCTGTTTTGAGAAATGTCTAGTCTTTCCTATTTGAAAAATAATTTAAAAATGAATGTGCATTCATGTCTAGCAGTTAGGTAGACTTCGTATTTGTACAATGTCACAACATACATAGGAACACTTACATCACAATCTATTATCTAGAGTTGAATTTTAATACTCCAACCACAGCTATGAGCTGTGAGATTTTTGCTACTAAAAAGCCTAGTATTTACATCAGTCTTACTGATGGTTCTGTGCTGCTTGCTTCTATTCAAATCAAGCTATTAAAACCCAGATCATTAAACTGCCTATAATCTACTTCATATTATTCTTTCTTATTCAAACACTAATAAAACAAACTGTGCTCGGCTTTCTAACTGCAGGGTATAGGCAAATTAGCAAAGGCCCTTACTATTTCAGACTATGTCCCTTAAAAAGAAACTGAAGGAAAACTCTTCTGATTGGTAATAATGCACAGAATGCCTTGAAGATAATGACCTTCCACTATGTGTAGTCAAAATATTAGCTATATGCCCTAGTAGTCATATGAACAGAAGCATCTGCAGTTACCCTAAATTCCTTCATGCACTCCACAGCAGTTTGTTGTGTTGATACCACTCTCAGGCACACCATGCACAGAGACATCCAAATACCAAACCTTGATGAACCACAGCAGCTCCTCTAGCACTCCTTTCCAGAACACCCTCTTCGTCGTCAGCAGTGGGAACTGACCTGTGAACGTTTCAGAGTGTCAGGCGTGGTGACCTGCAGTTTGTCAGGGTGAACACACTTGGGTTCTCCTCCACCTTGAAGGCAGCGCCACCATCTGACATTCTGAGGGTTCAGTATGAAGCAGGGAGGTGGGAAAGGAAGTGTAATTCTCACACTCAGGTCAGGGAAGGTAAAAGCCTGACTTTTACTTTCTTGGGCAGTGGGGAAAGAAATGGTACCCGCGGGACCCTGGTGCGCTCGGCCCTAAGGCCACGGCAGCTCACGGGCCGGCACTCCCAGTAGGAAGCGGAAGCTTAAGATAAAATATTGGCAAATCTATTTCATTACTACCCATCCAACTACGCCTGAAAGGTAGAAAGGACCGGGACAGGCTATCTCAAGATCTAACCCAGCTTGTCAACTGGTGACAGCTATGCGGCCGGGCTGTGCGAACGAGGCAC
>VWZY01012564.1:5823-31765 GCA_013399075.1 Chloroceryle aenea
CCGGCCTGCGAGCCCTCCTCCTCCTCCCCGTGAGAACCACCGGCCAGGGGAGCCCCCCTTCTCTGCAGTGCTTCCTCCAGAAAAACCTGCAGCACAAGCTTGTAGCAAGGGGATAACTAAATTTTATTCCATCTCAAACTGCAGACACTTGTGTGCAAAGAAGGGCTGTCATTCGCCACCCCGAGTTCAAACAAGAGGCTTTCAAGCATCAAAATATTCAAGAGAGCCCCGAGGAGTACTTTAAAAGTGAGTATTTCATTAAGAAGCTCCTGAAGAGTTCAGAAAACAAGGAAGTAATTGATTGGTCTTGCTACTATCTGAGCGTCCACAGGGCTGTCTCATACTTGCAGGTGTTAAATCGTTCTCGGTGAAGAGATCAGCTTTTGTTAGACAGCATTCAATCCCTTAGACATCCCAGGCTGAGGCATTAAACAGCATCACTCTGCGTGCTAGTGCGTGGCACCCCGATGCTCCAAGGAGGGTGGCAGGACAAAACCTGCCCTCAGTAACCAGTAGAGAAGCTTTGGGCAACGAACACAGCCCAGCTTTCTGCTAAGGTGGCCATCACCAACTGCTTTAATGCCAGTACTTTCAAAGAGGCAAGTTTGAAGTAACCTGATCAACTGTTTGATCTACTAGTAAGAGCTGTCCACCTTTCACTTCAGTTGCCTTCCATCCCAAATAAGATTTGCAAAGAAACCACTGCCTTATTCATAAACATTTCTCCTAAAATTGCAAGCCACAGGTATTGGCTTTTCCTTTACCTATACACACCATTCCACCAGACCCGTTGCCATCAGTCACGTCTGCGCAGACCACAGTCCTACACACAGCCACAACGGTGTTTATGACCCCGGCTGTCTGACAACAGGCATGAGCAGGGCAGCCAGCTGTGGATCCCCTGCCAACATTCCTCTACTGCAACAGAGGTTTCTGCACCAATAGGAGACAGAACCAGGAGCCACCCTTCCTCCCTAAGAGTAAAATTAACCTCAGAGAAACTGTTTGCCATGATCCGCAGCATCCCCAACCAGCAGCGGTCCCTTTCTGGGAGGAAACCACTCCTTGAGGTCTCAAGCTGCACGCAGAACCCGTCCGTGCACATTTATTCCCTGTTACAAAGAGTTTGAGAACTGTTAAACCGCACAATGAATCCAGGAGGTGAAGTGGCACAAGTCCCCAGACCTGACCATCCTCCCTCTACCGGAACCTCTTCTCCAGAGCGGTAGCAATGGAATTATGAAAATGCTCCAGTGCCACAAGGATTTATTTTTCAATACGCTTAACACCCAGGAGTTGCCTCATCCTACTGGTCTGGATTGAGCAAACGGCACAGGATTTCCCTTGAAACACAACCACCGTGTTCTGCTGAACACCTGGGAAGTTACAAACCACAGGGGATCCTTTCCCACCACCTCCTCTGCTCCATCGGGACACTGCAGGGCACCAACCAGCCCATGCACGTGACAACCAGGACACAACAGAGCACAGCCAGGCTGGTTGTTTGGAGCAGCTGAGCAGGAACTGTTCTTCTAACGGGCCAACCCAGGGGATAACAAAGTGGTTTTAACAACTATAGACAAAACCCTTATGGAAAGGAGGGGGATAGCTCCTTAGATTCAGATAAAAAAAAGGTCATGTTTAATCTGAAAGCATCAGTCTGAACCTCAGCTGGAAATTGTTTATGTTGCTGCCTACAGACATCCTTGAAGGGCCCACATAATTCTTTTCACTTCACATCTTTCCCATGCACTGTATCACGTTCTGCAGTTTCAATCCATTCCTTGAATAACAGCAGCAGAAAATCCCGATCTTAGAGCAGTGTCCGCATCTCAGCAGCGAGCGCAGGGAGGAGGTGGTCGTGGTCTGTTAAGAGACAGCATCCACTGCGGTCAAGCCTGAAGATCTGCTTGGCCTCTTAAGTAAGCATCTTCAGCCAGTTACCCTGCTCATGCAGTTCAGGGGAAAAACTTGAGTCTCCCAAAACCTGCCTGCAGCTGAAAGGCTCAAAAAGATCAGAAGATTAATATATTTTAATTCCCCAAAATCAGACATCCAAAAATAGTGCATAGGAAAAAAGTGGAGTTCCTCAGCAATCAGGACAACTAGCCACAGCTATTGTTAGAGGGCATTTAGTGATGATTTGCACTGGCTCACATACTGTCTTTTCCTCCCTAAACCAAGAATTATGGAATTTAATTCTTCGTAGTAACCTATGAAGTTAGTATAGCAGTTGCATGTCTCTTCCTAAAAAATCTGAATTATGTGAAATGTATCTGTCGACTTTCATCTCCTCTCTCCAGAAAGGCTCTGATCCCTTCCTCCTGCAGGACTGACCACCCTGAAAAGCAGTGAAAACACCAGCAGCCAGCACTTGGAACACCCGCAGGCCTCAGGCACCCTCCCATCCCGCTTCTCTTTAAGCGGAAACCTGCAATGCTCTCTTTTCTCCTAAGTTTCTTGTTCTGAACTTCCACACAACCTTACGCCATCTTCCTTTCAGCACTTGCAAAGCTGCCCAGCTGGCAGGTGCCAGCTCACTCCCGAGGAGCGAGCAGCGAGCAGTCGGTCCGGGAGGAGCAGCAAAGCTCCAGCGCTGCGCCAGACACGCGGCAAGAGAAAAAGGGGCCAGTGGTTCCTGTGCTCAAATGGTGCATGAGGGCTCTGATCCCAGGCCAAGTACACAGATCAATGTCATTAAGCTGAAAGGAGTTGGGGGGTTATTATTTTTATTAATATCCTTCCTTTTTTCCCCTTGGCATGCACTCAAACAGCATCAATCGCATTCGGCTTGCGGATTCAAGCCAACATTTCCGAAACAAATTTCACGTTGTTCCACTGAGTCTTCGTAGAGCACGCTTACCTCTATTCACACACACAACTTAGCTTTTAGATTTGCAACAATTAATCTTTACTTTGAGAGAATATTATTTACATTTGTTGCAACATTTTTTTCCATTTTCCAACAGCTGGAGAAATTCTCAAATTCACCAACTTCTTATTTCCCCCCTTGATAACCAGTATCAATGTCTGTTATTTGAAACTTCTGGTTTACAGAAGACAATGGATATTTCCAAAGCAAAAACCAGCAGCTAAAGCAAAGTGCTTTCCAGAAAGGTATTAACACACATTCCATTTATAAAAGATTTATTACAGATCAGATCCTTAACAGCTGTGACAATTTAACGATCCATCTCTACCACTTACTTGCCACTGGTAGATAAAGTACAGAATGGTCTGTAAGTTACAAAACTATTCTAGCAGCAAAAATTCAATTTGCCAAACAAAAATTAACTCCAAAGCATGACCATAAATTCACACTGTTGAAAAGACATGAAACAGAGCAACAGGGTGCATCCCAGAGTAGCAGGTTCAGCAGAAAAGGCAACGCAAGCAAGTCGCTGGGTAAGAGCTGTTGTTAGAAACAGCCTGTAAAATCACAACCGATGGTCTGTTGTACCCCACGACCAACAATTTACGTTGGGAGCAGCCACACACATCTGATCTAATGCTCTCAACTCGGAGAGTATCACTCGTGAGAGGCATTGCCTGGGAAGTTTCATCTTCAGCCGAATTCTGCACATTTCCTTTTCAAGGGAAGAGCTTCCAACACTCGGCTTCAGATCCATGAGGCACATACATTTTTTTACCTTTAGTTAAAGTGGCACGTTGCAACACCACATTTTGGGGAAAAACACTACACCACCCATGTTATCACTACAAACCCCAGAGCAAAATACTATCCATGCAAGTCTGAGTGCATACTCCACAGAGTACACATACTCACTGCTCAGCCAGATGCTATTCCCAGTTACACAAATAGAACAGAATGGCTCCAGACTGGTCTGAACACTTCTAGAAGTGTACAGGACCACCAAACTGAGGTCCATTTCTGAAAGTCAGAATTGTTTTACTCTGTGTACCAGGTCTTCCCTCTAATGAGGGCCATGAAGTCCTACAGGTGTGTACTACACATGGACAGCTAAGGACTGCATTTCCAACAAAGCTGTTCTATACTGAATTGAAGCACACCAGTAGCAAAGTTGGTCCTGAAAAATCAAAGCAATACCACGGAAAATCAACTAGGAGATCCACATGACACATTCAGAAGAGTAAGGAATTACCTGCGACTCTCTGAAGTTTTACAGAGGAACTTCAGAACTTCCAATGCTTTTCATGTGCTTCTACAGAAAAAACAGCTTTCTTCCATATAGCAGATTCTCCAATGGAAACAAACACAACTCCACAGACATCTAATATTCATTTGCAATTATTCTTCTAGTGACTGTGCCTAACCAAAGTTCAAAAGCAAAACAAATGTAAGAGAAGTTTGCTTGAAGCAAACTCCAGAACCAGAGCACTGAAAAATTTTAACTGTCCCAAATCAGAGCTTCAGAGGGGCTCCCACTTCCCCAGAATGTCACATAGGGGTGTTTGAAGATTAACAAACTCCTCTGTGCCTATCCCTCTGCAGTAGGGGTGCCACCACTGAGATGACTAAGGATTGAGTGCTGGACTGCAGAAGGTGAGAATTACTGAATTACAACATCCCATCTTGTACACTTCCCAGCCTGGCAGCCAGAGGCACCCCTTCCCCCTCAGGCTGCGGAGGGCAGGTCGAAGAAGGGGAGCACAGTGCAAGAGAGAGGTTGTGACTCAGGTCACCCCGGGGTGGCAGCTCACAGAACCCATGGAGTCACCCAGAGGCTAAGAAAAATGTAGTAACTTCGTGGCATCGAACACCAGCAGCAGCATTTTCAGTAGTGCCAGGAGTGAAGTCTTTGGGAGAGAAAAAGTCAGGGATATCGCAGGATACAAACCGGTAGGTCAGTTTGGTTCCACGGCTTCATTTAAGTTGGAATACAAGCAAGGATTCAGCACAAGAAAACCTGCAGTTTGTTCCTAGTTAATCACACTAATACCTTCTCATTAACTCCCTTACTCTGCAGGACACCCGACTCGCTGTGTCAGGGTCTACCAAATATTCTACATTAAGAACCTGGTTAACTCAAGCTTGAGGCTTTACAGGTGCTTATGGAGAGCTGATTTCCAAGCACCTCATTATGGGCTGGACTGACTATAGCCTCTGCCTTACAGGAAAACAGAAAGGCCAGCAATATTGTCTGGAACTGTCTGGAACCAACTGCAATTGTCACCATCTAGGCTTTATGCCACCCAGCGCCCGGAGCAGACCATCCCAGTTAAATCCTGCACTTCCCAACCACCTCATCTAGTCTCCTCCTTGTCCATTAGGTAGCTTAATCCTGCATCTTGCTGTTATCACACTATTCAAAACAGCTTCCCTCTTCTCCCGTGTGACCCCCAAGCAGTGCTTTCTCAGATCACTCGTTCAGTTTTCAGGGGGCAGCAAGTTCCATTTTGGGTTTTGATGTTACAAAGGGGATACTGGTGCTGAAGCAGTGTCAAGCATCACTTTCTAAATGTATTATCCTACCTTCCTGAACTCCATAAGGCTTCTAAGAATTCAAAAGCTAGGTTCGTATCACTAGATGCACTAAAAAGGAAGTCTCAAGAGAAAGACCACAGTCCACAAAAATCACTTTACTAAGTAGAGCCTCTTTCCAGCACACCAGCTCTTCCACAGGCCACAGAGCCTCATCCCACAGCCCCAAAGCTCTGCAGAGAACATCACAGCATGGTAGGGGCTGGAANTGACAAAGTGGTAAAATACAAATTCTGCCTCTTCATTATTACCAGGAGTCTGCAGCAGGGCCAGCTAAGACCAGCATTCCTAGAGGCAGGTAATAAATCAATATTCCCCACAGCGTGCTCCAAGTTACCTGACACCACACCTTCTGACTGATCAATCAAATTGGTGGGAAGTGGGGTAATTAACAGTTATTACAAGTTGGACATAAAATCTGAAACAAAAAGCATCTCCTCATTGTTAAGAGAGGAAACAGAAGGTTGAATGCACTGTGAACTCCTTCCTAGCCAAACTCCTCTGGCAACTTGAGTCAGTCCTGCAAGGAGAGCTGGTGGTCCGCCAGGCAGCTGTAGGTTCAGGGATGAGCGGTCCCAGGGGGGTGAGAACACCGAGGAAAAGCTGTTTCCTACCCAGTGCAGCAGCGCAGCGTGGAGGCCGTGCTGACGCCGAAGCACTGCGAGCCATGACAAAGGGTAGCACGGTCACAGCTGCCACCCCAGACGAGTCTCTCCCAGCTCCAAACAGGACTACAAGCCTCCTGCAAAGAAGTTACTGACTACAGCACGCCGAAGGTGCTGCTGAACACAGGTGGAAGTTACAGCCTAGTTCTGCTCACCGAGCTGTCTCTGCACGGACCCTGAAGTTCCATTATCATCATGAGAACTTAGGCTGGGATTTTTTTGTTCTGAAGGCAGCCCATGGGTACCAGTGCTGAGCATGAGCTGTGGCAACCCAACCTCCAAGACATCTGTGGCAACTGGCTGAGAAGGCAAAGCTCCCATTTATAGAAAGAATCACTTTGGTTGGAAAGGACCTTTAAGCTCACCGAGTGCAACCATTAACCCAGCACTGCCAACTCCACCACTAAACCACATTCCTCAACACCACATTTACACATTAATAAAATATCTACTATCATACAGACATCTCATATCTACATGGTAGCATAGACCGGCCTGGAAGGGACCTCAGGATCATCCACTCCAACCTTTATCTGTATAATACCATAACAGAAGTATTAAGTTTGACAGTTTAAAAAAAAAGCTGAAATAAAGCCCCCCAAAAAATCACAAATGGGATTGTAATTTCCAGCAGAAACTGACAGAAAGAACTTCAGTCATTTCATCCTTACTGCAGCTTTCCCCCACCAATGAACATTAACCATGTCCCAACTTAGGGAAACAACGCTTTCTTCTACGAGTTCACTCTTACACTGTTCAGTCTTCACCTTTAACTTACGCACCACAAATATTCCCCTTAAACACAACCACCAGGCTCAAAGAAAGGCCTGGGAATGACTTTACTATGTATGTATCCTCCACTTTGAGGAGAAATCAGCAAACAGATCGGTCAACAGTGATGGTGTTTCAAGTATCTGTAACACTTCAGTGACAATGTGGTTCAAATTAACACCTCAACTTCAAGCAAACCCTAAATTACTTTTCCAAGCTCTTCAAGCAAAAGAAAACACATTTCAATGTTCTCCACAGCATTTAGGAGTAGAATATCAAAAACCATTTCCCTGAAAAGCCATCTTAGAGCAGGCTGGGGCTCTGGAATCAATTCTTCGTTTGGCTTAAGCTGGAACAGCAACTGCAGTCCTAGAAGTGCCCCCTGACTTCTCCCACCAAATCAGATTTTTTTCATACCTTTCATTTTTTTATCCAGCTTCCCTTCCCCCAACCCCATGATTCTCAAATATTTATTACCAAAATGTAATGAACAATTAATTGAAAAATCAGCCTTAAAAGCTCTGTCACACTGACCTTTGTAACAACCCCAAACACACCATTTTACATCGCAGTCTTTGCCTTTCTCAAGTCAGGCCTCGTTCCTTCCCTTAAAACCAGCTATTCCCATCTCAGGCACAAACAGGAAAAACATTCTGTCCTGTGCCCCAAATAAAATAAGCTGCCTTTGGCTCTTCCACTTAGGACTAACTCCTTAAGTGGACGATACTACAGACTACACCATATTCCTCCTCTTTGGTTCTTCAACAAGCTTCACTTGCAAGTACCTCATCAAACCACTTCTGATGCACACCCCCGAGCTTTGAGGGTGACCTCTTGGCATTCTTTCTGCCAATCCCTTTAGCAACCTCTACCCTTCCTAAAGGCTGGGAATCTAAAGTATCCCGTCCGTGCTCTGGGGTCCACATGATTTTACCCATTGCCCCAAACGCAGCCATGATGCCACACAAGTGGCTTCAAGGCAGAGACTCATTCAGGTCCCCCTCTCTATATTAACACATACCCTGTGAACAGCACGGCTTCAAAGGAACACTTCAAAAAGAAATACACCAGCGAACACCTCTTACCAATCGTTGGTCTTTATCAAACAAATTCACATTGCTGAAGAATTCTGGTGACCACAAATAGGAACTCAGTTAATTAAAAGTTTGCCCTATCTCATTTGCATTGCATACTGAATGGTTGCCACAAAAAAGGTTGGCATAGCCCAGATGAATTCTTTAGACTATTCTTGGTTGTCTTGGTGCTACTACTACACAGTGACAACTCTTGCGAAAAAAGTCCGTATGGACCTAAAGCAGAAGCAATCCTTCAGCTTCTCATGCATTACAGAATCACACTCTCTCACGTTATGTAGTTCAGGCTTTCTTCTTGATGGGCTTTAACCCTCAATCTAGCTCCTCACGAACTAGTACCTGGAAAAAATCCTGTATATTGCTTCCGCAGTGCTCCTAAGAAGTGGATTTCATCAGTTTAGTCATTGCAAGTTCAGCCTCTTACGCCAACGCTGCCTTTCAGTTCTTCTTTATTGAGCATATGCTTCTTTTTAAGCAAGAGATTCACACCCCCAAAACACTTTCCTGTCAATTATTACCATCTGTAGTATGAACTTCACTTCTCCATCCTAATCTGTTGTGGAGTAATAGAAATAGAAAAAAATAGAAAAACCTAGGAAAAAGCCACTACCACAAAAACCTGATATTGAGGAACTAGAACGAGGAAAAGGATCTGGTAAGGGATTTTACAAGTTGTTTCTCCTCTCCCCCATCCAGTATAACAATGTATTTAAAGGCCACAACACACCACACTGACCTCACGTCCCTTTTCTGTTCAGCTCCAGATCCAACTTCCCACGTCAGTGAAACTTCCCAAAAGCAAAGGCCATTACGACGACGGATTCAAGGTATTCTGCTTGTCTAAGCACTGAAGGAGCCACAGCGACCACCCCATCTCTCTGCACTAAGGGAGAGGAGATTCCACAACTGCAGACAGCTACTTCCTCGAGTGCTCCTTCCATGCCTGCTGTCCACAGGATATGTACTGCAGTTCTTTTCGGTCTCTACCCTAAAAAGTCTGTTGTCATTAAGTTTGAAACCCAGTGTTGGTAAAGTCTTAGCTTCTCCCCCAGGTAAACATCTTTATTTTCTCAAAGTCAAATGAATAATTACAGCAAATTTTTAATAAATATAACCAAACTAAGGCAGAGAGACATCCTCTGAGCAAAAGCTTCTCTGATGAAAATCTAGAGTACATGTCACAGCTGTACAAGCACAAAGTGAGTGACACTGAAGCAGAGCTGGAGGTACCACCATTCCAGGGAGGCTGGGAACTCGGGGTTCAGGGTGCCTGTTCTCTGGGCAGCAGAGCACTAACTGCACGGCGAGAGAACAGCTCAGAAACCACGACAGGCAGCAGCCAGGACAAAGCATCAGCCCCACGCCCGGCACGCCAGCGGTTTGTTCATCGCAGATTCTTCACCAGCAGGCCTTTTGTGTGCACTTAGGGCAGCAGCAGAGGGACTTGAAGATCAGAAAGATTAAAACAGCGTCCGTTCTCATGGTATATGTGGAAGTTGACCTTGGAGTGTGGGCTGCTAAAACCATTCAGAACAACAGGCCCTTACTACCTTTTCAAGACTAAGCAAGACGAGGGGAAGGGTACACACAACACCACGAGGCTGGCGCAGAACTCGACAGCAGGTATTCCTGCCACCTTCCCCAGGAACACCCCTACACAATGACATGGCCAAATTCAGTCAACTCACTGCACTTGAAAGAGCTGGCGTTTCCCAGAGATAACATGATCTGCATGGACTCATCAGGATTTCCATTACATTGATTCAGGGGTTTTTTTGTTGTTTAAACTAAAGCATGTTTGGTTTCCAAAAAACTTAAATATCCTTACTGCTTGAAGTTATTTCTATAGGCACAACTAAGGACAGATGCTAACGTGAGAAGCAGCACAAGCCATCCAGCACAAGGGAACCACTGTTTGCACACTCCCCTTTTGCTCCTGGAGCAGTCAGGACAGCCAAATCCTACCTTCCCACAAAAAGAAATAGCAAGACATATTCCTCATGAGTCAAGTAAGAAATGCCATTTGGATTGTCAACTAAATACAGATAGTGCCTGTAAAAGGCACAAAACAGTGTCAGCTACCCAAAGGGAGGGGTGAGCATCCAGATGACAAAAGCAGCCTTCCAAAAATCCAGGAAATTTGTGCAGTGAGTCATGATGCTGCCTATGTTATTTTCCAGATACACTTGAAAGGTTTTTTTTTCTAGAGACACATCCACTGTACTCAGAATGCTTTTATATACACAGGGGTTATCAGTAACTTCAGTGACAACTACAACTGTCTTTAAAACAAGGGATGGTGACTCCACCCCATCCCTGGGCAGCCTGTTCCAAGGCCTAACCTCCCTCTCAGTGAAGGATTTCTTCCTCATATCCAATCTAAACCTCCCGTGACACAGCTTGGGGTCATTTCCCCTCGTTTTATCATCAGTAATTTGGGAGAAGACCATGTAGGGGAACGTAGTGGAGGAGTCCCAGGCAAGTGAGTTAGTAATGTTTACCAACTCCACCTCTCCTCCCTAAAGAAGAGGGGTTCCATTATGCTCAGTCAATGAGCTGCCAGTGTCCAATTTTAACTTTAATTAGCCTCTCTGCTTTTGTAGCTGGTTGCATTAGTGTTCCTCGAGAACATGGGGGTTATAAATACCACCCTTCTATCAGAAATATTTGGCCAGTAACAAAACAGCATTGGCAATCACCATTTTCACTTTTGACCTGAGCTTCCTGTTCAAACAGGCGAGGACCTTTCCATCCTCCGGTACAAACAATCAGCAATGCTTTGGTTATACTGCTGAAAAAGTGTCATCAAACGCTCCTATCAGGGAGCAAATGCCACCACAGCAAGGTCACCAAGCAAACAGGTGCTACACAGAGGCCTGAAATCTTAGTGACAGCACGCTTAAGAATGATAGCATAAAAGCTACTCATTCAAAACGACCTAAAAGGAATTCTTCAAGTAGTTTAGGTTCTGACTGGCTATTTTCCTCCCTAAATCTGCCTTCATTTCTAAGTGACTAGAAAGCATCTCTAAGCTTTCTATTGTCACAGAGAGCAACACTACCTCCACGGTCACATTGAATGGGAAATGTCTGGAATTAAACTCATGGGTGGAAGGTATGAAGTAGCCGCCCGATGTTCCACCTGTATTCGGGTGGTCAGAAAGCAGAGGGTTTGGTTAACAATACCATAACTGCAATATGAAGGCTGCAAAAAGTCACCAGCCTTCCAGAAGCAGCGACTGGTCCAAAGAGCCAGGCTATGCCAACCAAGAGAGCTTTAGGCAGGATCGATTCCTGTTTTCCCTCTGCAAGTCTTTCAAGTCTTAAAGATTCTGTTTTAAAGTTGATGGGGAAATTGCAGTCCCTCAGCTGTGTGCTGGAAAGGCAATCCCCACTCTACCCCTTGAAGCTATCTGGTTGGGATCTCATCTCCCCTGGTTGTGATCTCTTATCAGCTGAATCAGCGATTTGAACCTAGTCCACTGGTGACTCGTAACAAAAGGCCTCCCAAAAGTTCAGGGGAAATAGCAAAACTGGTGTGGGAATAGCAAATACAGTTAGAAAACTGATTTTGTGGAAACAGGACTCATGTTAAAATGAAATCTATTCATTCTGAAAGCTTACTTTAATCTATCTGGGAAGCAACAGGGAAAATGGCTGGAACTTTAGACGTGAGACAATACAAGAGGGCAACGGCCACAGAGCAGTAAGCTTTGTCTGTGCAGAGGCAGTAGAGTAACTCGGGTCAGAACTCATCTGGTTGCCTCCCTCCTAAGCTGCCATGCTGTGAATTCGTATTTAAAACCAGACAAACGCTGACAAGGGAAGCCACAGAGGAGCGAGTGAAAACTGTCCCAGCTAAGCCATTCAATGCCTGTGTTCAGTCAGGAGCTATGGAAAGTGAGCACTTTTAGGGCTCCTTTTCTTACTTATGGTATTTATACCCATGAGCAAAAAGCATCCAGGTCAGGAAGGTGGGAAGCACTCCCTGCACAAACCCCCCCACACCCCCCAAACATTCCAAGTAGTAACAAAGCTCAGAGAAAATCACTGACAAAGTCATCTGAACAGAAAGAGCTACAGCATACCTACCTGATCCAAGACAGGGAAAAGAGTAGCAGAGCTCAGTACACAGCCACGAACCTGACGTCAAATGCATACTACCGACCAACAGATTTTCATCCCATGGGAAAGCCGCATCTTGCAACTACCGTCATGTTCTCACCGCCAGAACCAGACAGGAAGAGAACCCCTCCAGGTTACTCTTCCTGCAGAAGCATTCAACAGTTTCACTTCTTCCACTGGGAGGAAGAGCCATTTGTTCTGTACACAGACTCTAGCTCAGTTTTCCCAAAACCATGACAGAACACACAGCCACAGAACAGAAGGGAGCATCAGCAAACCTGCAAAAGGGGGAAGACGAGCAAATACATTTGGCAACGCTGCTTCCAGGCCGAAGGCTGTTTCTGAAGAGCCTTACAGCAACAGCATTTATCTTCTTTTTTTTTTTCCCTTTAAAGACCTCCGCAATATCCAAAGAAGTGAACTGACATGAAACTGACTTGTGTATGTCTCTAGACACACACTGTTTCCCAACATACCAGTAAAGTCTCAAAACTGCTTCCTCCCCATCAATTATCTTGTCAGAATGAGTTTCTGGATTGCCCTAGAGTCTGTATTAGAGGAATCCAACCCTTCGATTTGAGACCTAACCCACGTATCTGGATAACCATCCTAAAGCTGCTCTCAGAGGTGCGTTGTCCAGCCAGAGGCTTTCAACGGTCCATAACGTGCAGCTGGTTCAATTCTGCAGATCAGAAGGCCAAACGGTTCAGAGAACATGAACACCATGCTGAGGACTGGCAGCATTCGCTGGGGGAAGCAGAGGCTTTGGGAAGCAGTGGCTTTGGAACTACCACAACAGAAGACTGAGAAGGAACAAAAATTCAGAAACTGAAATGGTTATTTACAACTAACACACCACTGGTGCGCCCAGCCAACGGCAAGTTTCAATTTTTTTCCCCCCTAGTGTCTGCAGTCTTCAGTGCACCAAAATACTCTCAGTGAGACAAGCTGCTAACTTCACACAGCAGAGGCAACATCTCCTTTAGAAACAGCCTGAGCAATTCAGCAGATCTGACCAACATGTACACTCTTTGAGGGTAGACCTTCAGTGTCAACGGGCGCATGACTAGTCTTCATTTCTGCATTCATCTTCCTCTCCCCTCACAAATTCAGAGCACAGACATTCAAGGAAAACATTAAATGCTATGAAAGAAACACTACTGAGAATAAGAAGCATCCTTCAGTTCTCTTTAAGCCTACACAGCCTAAAACATCTCAAATCTGTATTTTCATCAACTGGCTTTAAGGTTGCCTCCGACATTATGTAATTGACTTGTGGCAAACCAAAATCTGACTGCAACATTTACATGTAACCACTTGAAAACTTGGTAACTTTCAAAGTCAAACTGGTCTAACCATTGCAGTTGTTCCAGGTAGGTCACAAGTTTCTCCTTGAAGAATTAGTTCTATTCATGCTCTCTTGTGAATGGGACAACCGACACACGTATGTTTAGCAGCAATCACATCATGAATGTAACTCTTTGCCACTTTTGGTTTTTAGAAGCAGTACTTGGGCACTAACACTTCAGAAACTGCTAAAATCACCAACTGAGCCAGTTAGAGAAACACAAATACCTTCTTCCGTAACTTGCAGACCCTGGGACACGAGCATCACTGTTCCAAGGAGGCTAAAGGAGGACGTTGGTTCCTGACACTCAAAGCATCAAGGCCAAACCAGCTGCAGCAGCAGACGCTTTCTGGCGCTCGGTTGTTAGCAGCCAGCCTCGAAGGGGATATGGAAGGGCTGTTACATACCTTCCACGCTGGACGTGGGACCTCAGAGGTCCTCCCCCTTACAAAGGTTTGCAAAGTAAGCCATTTTATCACATCTAGCCACGGGGTCTGTTAACATAAACGAGGTGTGCAGCTTAAGGCTGCTTCTAACATGAAAGCGAGTTGTTACAGAGAGCTTCTTGTATTTGCAAGTGACATTTCTCTACAAAGGCTTCAAAGGATCAACCACAGCTACTCTGAACAGCAGCTGGAGTGTTAGATACAAAAGTACTGAATATGCTACGACTTCCTATTTTTTTCAAAGAGCCTACTCTCAAGAAAGAGGAGATATTTACCCAGTGATTTATTACGGATTAGGGCTAAAAGGTACGGAGCATTAACTGCTTGGCACGAGCCCTTTCCCCATCCTAAACCCTCCACTTTGGCATTCCATCTATGTCAATGTTCCCAAAGCCAATGGCTTTTGCCTTGGTTCACAATTTTTTAGGTAAGCATTTAAACATCCTTAGGCCATATGGGGGGCGGGGGGGGAATAAAAGTCAAGAATAAGAAAAGGAAAGATTTCCAAAACAAACCTGCACTTTCAGAAAGTCCAAAGGAACCGTCACACCAAGCGTGTTTCGCAGCACATGCCGTGCCTAACGCAAACACCAGCAACCCCGGGTCCATTACCAGGGGGAGCGAGATGTAAAAATCAAAGCAGCAGCACAGAACTGGGTATCTAACCCAGACACCTGTAGTTTAATCACATTTCACAACAAGACAAGCATTCTTGCGATTCATTTTGAGCTTGAAAAATAAAAGTTACCACCAGTTTCTGCAAGTCAACACACACTAACATCTTAAATCAATTCTGTGAACAATGAAGCCAAGTTTTCCTTTTCAGTAATTTTATTCTAATGTGAAACATGAAGAAACAAGCACCCAAATAACTCCAATATAGTATGAAACTTTAATAAAACTTGTTTAAAAAACAAAGAGCAAACTTTTTAAAATAAACTGAAAGGCTTGACTCCTAATCACACAGCTTTCTGACATCAGCAAGAGTACTTTCAGACTTTCAAAGGAAAAAAAAATGGAGGGGAAAAACACTCTGCTGTTGAAACATTACTCCCAAAGACTGTTGAAACGCATAACATGAAGCTTCAGAGACAGACAGTTTTATTAACAGGAGGCTTAATTTTAAACAGTATATACAAATCACATAACTTTTCCAAGTTGGGACCACCTAGTAATCTGTCAAAACAAAATTATGCTAATGAATTACAGACGCATCCGTGTAATGTGACTGCCTCTTTATTGAAGTACACCTTTATACAATCCTTCCACATATTCCTGTACTGGGAAATCCTCTCGGGATGCAGCGCCGCACAGGTTTTCAAATCTCTCCTACACACCACATGAATAAAACTGTTGCCACTTGCACCTCTCAATTTTGCCTGACCATACACTTCAGTGTTCCATGATATGCAACACCAAAAGGCACTGGTTTTCTTTGTCCAAAAAACACAAAACTGTTTAAACTTTACTATGTTTAAGTACAATGATTTGCAGGGAACAGCAGGATTTTTCAGGCAACGTCCAAGTCTTAATTGTCCAAGTCCAAATTTATCATAAGCCAAGCAAGGATGAAAAAAAAATTTAAAAAACAAATCAACTTTTTACTTGTGTAATTCCTTCCCAATTCTCTGTTTTTCCATGGAAGGTTTTACTGCACAGCAAAGAAAATGGCAACTCCTTACAGACTTTGAATACAACAGCACAACTTTATTGCAAAAATATATAGTTAACTCAGTAATTTAAAGTTTTGGAGAAAAATAAATTTTATCTCTGAATTCACCTATAGCAGTAATTCATGACAAGAGTTGCTGAAGATAGAAGTTTCTTTCACACAGAAACTAATTTAAAACTTTAGCTGGACTCCAATCTTCTTCTAATAAACACCACTTTGGTTCTCTTAGCAGAGACTCTACGTAAGGAGTTTGAGACACGTGAGAAATACAACATCAAGATCCAACTAGTGCCAAAGGTCCTATCCCAACTGATTCGTGCAATCCTAACAAATCAAGCTACTTAAACAATAATGAGCATTTTCAAGCAGTTACTTCTACTGCAAATCTTTTATAAATGTACTAGAAAAAACTCATAGGATAATGTTTGAGGTTAGCTATACTTGTGGCAAAAGTCTTATTCTGCACAGTTATAATTGCAATATATAAATAACTAAAGGTTATTCCACAAAGAACAGCTTGAATTTTACAGAACGGTTCTGCTCATACTTAGAGGAATTAGTTTGGTAGACACATCAGCAATGGGCATAATTCAACTGTTCATACAGTGAAAATCTTGGAAAAAAAATAAAGATACATACACAAAACAATTAATCTGTGTACACTGAGAATTCGTTCAGTTGCAGAATAAAATCAGGACTTTAAACGAAGCTTTGACCTGTAAACAAAGCAAATTCAGCCAGCTTTTAACCAAATCTAGAAATAGCTATCTATTTTACAATGGCTTGCAAGAGCACCCACTGAAAAGCTCCACTGACTTCATCTATTTTCCCTTATCCGAAACTATGTAAAACCAATCTCGATTCCTTGATAAGCACTGTGTCCAGTAGAGCTTACCAAGCTGCTAGGATAAGAGTCTATCTAGCTTCTCCACATCTTTGTGCGGGAAAGTCCATTGCGCGTCTACCCTGACAGCGTTCCTTCTGTAATGGCTAACCCAGTGCTCTGTCTTACCAAAACCAACCTGTTTTACAGTTTAAACAGTCCACAGGTTCTACCCTGGAAATACTATAAAAACCAATCCGGATGCATTTATCACAGCACTATGAATATCTATTCTACAACTACTTCGTATTAACAGCTACCCTAAAACAAGTTTGACTTTCCTGGAGCCTATAGGCCTGTCATTTAAATCAACAACAGCTGCCATAGCTTCATCCCGAGACTCGAACGCGACCATTGCTTCTCCAGTGGGCATGCCTTTTTCGTTGTATTTTAAGCACACTGAACCCGGGATCACCTGATAACCATAAAAGAAATCCAGAATTTCATCCACCGAAACAGTAAAGGGCATATTTTGCACTTTGATGACAGTTGGTCCTGGCTTCCCAGACCCTGTTCCAAAACCCGGGGGTCCACCAATATGTATATTTCCTGGTCCAGGTCCAAACCCTGGAGGTCCACTTAAATGTCCAAGACCACCAGCAATGCCTGGAGGGCCAGCAGCAAAGGCAGGTGGTCCACTTAAATTGCCAGGACCGTTACCAAAAGCCTGAGGACCCCCTGCAAAACCTGCTGGTCCACTCAAATTTCCAGGACCACCTGCAAAAGCTGGGACCTCGATACCTGCGCCAGGCAAACCGCCAGTTGCAACTGCAGGTAATCCTGGTCTAGAATCAGGAAAGCCACCTATTCCAGGTGGTGGTAGAGGGGGACCAAATGTGCCAGACCCACTGAAGTTACCAGGGAAGTTAAACGGAGGACCATTGTTTGCATCTTTAGAATTTCCCCCCAAGAAGGCATGCTCATCCCCACCAGCGCCCGGTGCTCCTGGCACAGCCGCATTTCCTTGGATCGGTATTTTCAGAATCTTTTTCCCTTGAGCTGGTGGGCTCCTCTCGATATCCCTCATTTCCTCTACAGTTATCAAACGCAAAACAACATCTCTTCCATTCAGTTTTTTACGGTGCAAACGCTCTGCCTTACGAGCATCATCTTCAGCTTTAAACTGAACCAGTGCTTGTCCTAAACCTTGCCCGTTAGTATCAACAAGAATTTGTACAGAGTTTTCTTCTACTGCCAGTCCCTCTAGAAACTGAAGGATTTCCATTTTTGTTATGTTGTAGGGAATATTAGATATATGTGCACACAATTTTGGTGAGCCTGGCTCTCCCTCAGCATTCATGAGGATTTCTCTCTGGTCATAGCTGAAGTTCTGTAACCTTTTACGAATCATATCTATCTTTTCTAGCATTGCCTTTTTAGTAATCGGATGAACCTGAATGAAGCGATTCCCTATATACTGCTTATGATGACACAAAGCCGCTTTATAATCGGCTTCATTCCTGAACTCAACAAAACCCTCTCCAATGGCCTTCCCGTTAGGTCCATAAGCTATATAAATGCTGTCTTCGACTATATCCAGCTTTTTAAAAAAATCTATCACATGTTTGTTCTCCGATTCAAAGGGAAGACCTTTCAAATAAACACAGAAACCCTGCTCATGGGGAGATCTCGACCGTGACCTTTTCTGTCCACCAGGAGACTTAGACCTAGAATGAGCCTGGGGAGGAGGCGGGTGCGACTGCCCAGAGGGACCCATGGTCTGCTTGAAAGTTATGTGGCCTCCAGCAGCCACCCACTGTCTCTCTGTTGCAGGACTAACTTCAACATACCGCTGAATCATCAGCATTCTGTTTCGCTTCAGTGCTTCGAATGTATCTTGAGGAGAAAAAAACTTAACTAGTCCATTTCCATTATTTCGACCTACATGATCCTTCAGCATATGGACTGCATCCACACGGAGCCCAAGGAAAAAGTCTTTCACATCAGATTCTGTTGCAGAAAAGGGCATTCCATGGACACTGACATACAAATCATCTGGATTGATTGGAATTGGCTTGACACTACTTTGAGAATTCATCTGGATAGGGTTTACAGGATTCATGGGACCGATAAACAATGGATTCAAGCCGCTGTTTATATTCACTGCTGCTCCAGACCCATTCATTCCAGCGGGTAAAGGTGCTACGGGTGGAGGATTCATAGGAGGCATTCCTGATATGGGAGGCATAGGTGTCATTGGAGGTACAGGGGGCACAGAGGGTATCGGAGGAACCGGAGGAACGGGAGGCAGTGTGGGTACAGGAGGTGGAACGGGTATCGGGGGAATAGAAGGCATTGGTGGCAAAGATGGCATAGCTGGGATAGGAGGGATCGGAGGAGGAGGTACTGTGTTCATTGGGGATGCTGTGCTAGGTATAGTTGAGCTAAACGTTGGACTACCAAAGGTACTCCCAAGATTTGGAGGTGCAGTCCCCATACTGGCAGTAGAAAATGTGGATATGTTTTTATTGCTTTCATGCACAGTAGTAGAAGCGGTTACTACACTAGGAGAAGGATTATTAAAGTTAGGTACAGTAGTAGGCAAGTTAACCCTTCCACTCATTCCAGAACTAGGTGGTGGTCCCGACCTGCTAGCGTTTGCTGGTGGCATGTCTAGATTGGCAGTTTCGAAACGCCTACGACTGAGTTCGATCATGTTCTGCATTTCAGTTTTACTGCTCAGCAGCAGCGTCACTTTTGACCCTTTTATGGTACCACCTGTGCGCATCATACCAAGCCTCGCATCTTCATCAGTGGCAAAAACGATGAAAGCCTCACCCAGCTCACCCCCTACAATATGCACGCCCCCATCGGGAATGGTCAATCCAGAGAAGAAGTGGCGAATGTCCATGGTCCCCGCCACAATCGGGAGACCTTGCAAGCGGATGACCACAGCCATGCTGCGCTGAAACAACACACACCTGCAGATGAGAAAAGGCAACGGCCATGTCAGACTGCTGGTTATGACACCATGCAATTACCTACAGACACCATCTACTATATTTGTTTACATACACCTGACAACATCTTGTAAAGATTAAGCGTGTTTAAATTCCGAGTTCCTTAGTGGTGTTTACTCCATACAGATTGAAGTATTAAACATTTACTAACACAATCAGTATACATTTTGCACTAAAAAATCCAAAATAACTGTTAAGCTAAGACCCACAAGTGTCAGTAAAAAAAAACACCACCACACACCTAAGGAAAAGCAAAAATCAAGATTACATCAGTAGTTAGATATTTAATGGAATGTAAGCAAAGTGAGTAATTTAGCCAAGCAAACAAAATTAATTTACCATACATCAATATGGTATCCACTCTACCTGTCAAAGTGACTGCAAAAAATTCTGCACACCTAGGGGAAATAAAGTGTTCTCTTTCATTAGGGGAGGGATTTTATCTCCTGCCAGGTGAAGACGTAACAGCGGGTTGGTTACAAACGCCCGTTATGGACAACTAGCAACAGTGAGACTCGAGTGACATCCTGACAGGAATCACCTAGATTATACTGATCTTAATTTTTTTTTTCCTCCCAGAAAAGGCAGCAGGTCCAGGCGACCGTGAAGTTAGCTAACAGTGAAACTAGCCCCAGACATTGTGTGGCAATACAGACCTCCCCTAGAGAAACATCTCTGCACACCCTGGCTAGACATTTGGCCTTTACAACTTTCAAAACCAAGGTATAATTTTTTAAACACTTGCAGATGTTCTGTCTAATATTACACCTTCTGTCTCAGGCACAAGTAAATGTCTTTTACCTCTACAGCTGTTAGTGGAAGCTTAAGATCAATTCTGAACAGGCAGATTTTGACTGTTACCTTGCACACATTCTACAGAACAGCCTGAAGTTCAAAGTAAACAGGAAGCAAAGTAATTCTCACTTATTCTTGACGAACCTTCAGTAAAGACTGAAAGCATGGTGTTAATACTAGCACAGTACATCACTTCAGAAGCCAGCCTCTCATCCTAAACCATCAGCAATAGCACCTGAGCCATGCTGCCTCTGAAACTTGAGGCCTTCCCAAGTACAAGCCAGTTCAGTATCTGTACGGAAGGCCCCTAAGACTCCCATTAGGCACATAAAACAATCTGAAATCAAGAATGAACCAGACAGTACAACCCAAAGACTCTGGCCATATGTGAAAGCTATGACAACTACAGTCAACAGCTATCTCCCATTCAGCCCAACACTGTATCCCAGCATCCTGCCAGATCTCAGTCAGCTGCATTTGCCTCTCCAGGTCCTCCAGATGCTGTAGGGTAGGCACACCTTGAATACATCTTTAACCACTAGGTAAAGCCACTATCCAACAGTTTAATCACATCACGTAAGGCTGAATTTAGTACTCAATGAAAACAAGGGTAACAATTCTTCTACAGGGGAAAAACAGAGGCAATGCTTTTATTCATACGATGGAACTTCAGATTACTCCAAGGGGTTCTCAAGTATTTTGTTTTGTTGCTCAATAAACAAGCACTAGCCCATTCCATACACTAATGAACTCAAGGGCATCCATCACAGGGGTATCTCAGGGCATTGGCCCACATCCAGCTGACACCAGAGAAGTGTGGAGGACCCTTCTCCCTCAAGAGAGCAGCAGACAAGTGCCCTGGGACCAAGTCAGCTCTGATTCACAGCATCTGGAGAAGCTATGACCATTTCCTTACTACATCACCTTGAAAGGGAGACTGGAGCTTCTAAGATTAACATGAGAAAGTCTACAGAGAAAAATCCAGCTGTACATACTCCTAAGAAAACCCCTGCTCCAGGGAAGGATGGTGGCAACAGAACGAGTAATACGTACTAAGCCTCAGGGTTGGATTTGGTTTTTTAAAGCAACTTTCCCATCTCTGTGACATGATAACAAAAGCATTATCTTGCATTTATCTCTGAGGGACAAATTTGAGTAAAGTGCATTGTCCAATCATTTTTCAACAGCAACCTACCAGGGCCATGTGAAAAAACAGGTCAAAGTTAAGAACTGTGTTACATACACATCTAAGAAAGCATGAATAACTTTTTGCACTGTTTTAAAACAGCAGGTTTTTTTCCCCAGTGATTCTGCATCTTTGTTTTAGATAAGCCTAACATTGACAGCAACCTCTGAAATGGAAGTTAAAATGGAAATTCTGCCTACTGTAAGGAAGCCATACTAAATGGGATTGTGAAACCTAATTTTACTACATCATGACTGCTTCTGAATTAGATGATCCTGGGGCAAGTCAGCAGCATAAAAGCATCCCTGGTTTTGCACCTATGCTTTGAAAACTAAAATATACAACACATCTTGCTAGGAGGTTTACATTTTCTCTATTACCTGTTATACAGAGAAAAGGGTTTCGGAAGCTGTTATGCATCAGGAGTTCAACATTTGAAGTTTTGTGGGTAAATGGGACATTGCTTTTAGGTATTTCCTATTTATTTCCTACAATGCAAGAGGGCTAACAATTTGACATAGCCACGACTTGAACAAAGGCAACTTAGAAAGGCTTTTCTGTTCAGATCTGCTGGTTTAGAACATCATACATTCTTTGTCAGAGCTGACATCTGCTAGATAACGGCGTTTACTAATGATTCCCTGAGTACAGCCCAGAAGACAAGTTAACAGATAAAGTCATAAAAGACTTTTTAAGAGTTCAAGCATCTGAACATTTACATAACTTCTGGGATAATACAAGTGTTGCGGTCTTGCACTAACTTCAAAGATTCATTATAAAAGTTAAGAGAGATCTTGAAGTTTTGTTACTAAGAATTCTACTTGGGTCCACTAAATCACTATCAACAAAAATAAACTCCATGTCTTCTCAGGCACACAAGTCCCCAGAAAAACCAGCTACAATGATTCCAGCAGAGTTAATTCCACACATGGTAGTAAACAAATACTTGCTATTAAGCAAGAGCTAACAGTAGCATGGCATGAAAAAAAACAATTCTAAGGACTTTACTCCATCAAATATTGTTGGCAAAACAAAAAAATATGCTGTCAACTCTTAACAAAACTACTACTTTTTTTTTCCTTCCAGTATTTCAGCACTTTAACAAAGACTTAGCTTAATTTCTGTGATTTCAATAAAAATCACAAGGACCAAAAGGGACACATTTCACAATTCTAAGCACTCACGAGTCCAACTTTTTCCAAAACACACTTAGGAGACAATAACCCACTCAAATTTTCCAACTAATGAAAAAGCAAAGCCTGCTCAAGTATTCCACTGCTCACTTGTTGAGAGAAAGATACAGGCAGAAGCAGCATCCACTGCAGACACAGAACAGGCTATGTGCCTGGGGAGCGTGCTCTGAAGGCTTTTTGTTGGGCTGTTAGAGCTGTTCTCAGGTTTTTCCTCCCTTGTACAAAAAGGTAGTTCAAGGCAAAAGTGGTTTTGTTGTAATTTTGTGTGTTTGGTTTGGTTTTTGAGAGACCAGAAGCATCAAATCCTACAGCTGTACTATGGGCAAGCCATCCCCACTAGCAAGCAGAGATCAGAAAGGGAGAGTAAAGGGCTGCTGACAACGAGCCTGATCCAACTCATTTGATGAGCCTCGTGTGTCTCAACATCACTTCAGCCACCTCTGCACTAGTCAGTAAAATAAGCAAAATGTGGGCGATGCACAGAAACTGATAAAAACACCAAACTAGCCTTTTCAGCTCTACGCATTTCTCCAATGAAGAAAAGTTCAGAAGATTCACCATGGCCCCTGGGGAGTGCTGGGTACCACACTCAGGCGGCACGCACGCACACACACCAGTTTTGCACAAAGAACTGGAATAACACTGGTATTGGAGGAGGAATTTGAAGTATCCAGGCTGAGACTGTCTAGCAAAAGCTAAAACTGCAGACTACAGTTCTGCCTTTTTTGGAGGTTTTTTTGTTAAAAAAAGAGAGGCTAAAATCAACTTGTTGAATTAAGAGTCACCTCTGAGCTAACCTGAATCTATCTGTTCCCTTTACATGCTGCAAAAGGCATTAGAACCAACTGCTGTACACTTCTAAACTCCAATAGTTAGAAACGTGTGGCCCACAGCAAAGTAGTGCAAAGTAACTGGGAGCATGTTCCAGACTACCACGTGCTGAAGAAACAACAAAACATTAGTTTGGCAGAAAATTCTGTTTACAAGAAGAACATTGCCAGAACCACCATCACCAATGGGAGTCAGAGTCTAGCTCTAGATAATGTGACTCGAGTGTTTTGATACCAATTCACAGATACCAAAAGCTTCAAATATTTCTTAAGATATACTCAATATGCATATAAAGAAGTCTTCAATTCAAAGGCTCTTACCTGCAAAGACAGATGTTTTTTTCTTAACAAGTAGCAGAAGCCAAGCCAATCCTGTGGGCAACCAATTAAAACCAACTTTTAGACTGCAATAAAGAATAAATGGAGGCAAAAATCAATGCAGGCAACACAACAGCAGTAACAGTCCACAAAGAACTGTGTATATAGACAGTTCAAACCTGCGACCACCACGAGGCACTGCAACATACAACCACCACAAGAGCAAGATGCATTTTCTAATACCTTATCCCTGTGTTACTGGTCAGTAATTGCACTGCAGGGTTCCTACGGTTTACAGACATGAATACACCTTCCACAGAGGACATAAAAAGAACTGGAACACATCTGAAGATTCTTTGAAATTCTCCCATCACCAGTAGGTGAACAGCTCACTCTTTCAGAGGCAAAGAGGAAGAATTAAATACTTGAAAGGCCTGAATTTTATCAAACCCTTACTTCATCTATTATAATTCTCCTTCCTTCAACTGTGCATCTTCTTACTTGAACAAAGCAACACAAGCCACACCTCAGAACGTCTCCTCGAGCTGCATGCAAAGAATTCTTCAGGAGGCACACAAACCAGTGAAACTAAGTGACATTTCACAGCCACCTCTAGACAGCCACCTCTACTGAGCACACAAGAAGAGCTCCTCACCAAGTTTTTTTTACAGTTGTAAGCTGTCATTTCATTACCCAAAACCTGATCACACACTTTTTTTTTTCATGTCTGTATAAAATTGTCTTCCTGGGATTACAACTCAGCAAAAGAGCCGAACATTTCAAGTGGCAACATACATGTGTTGTATTCAAGAAAGGATGGAACACTCTTGCTCTTTCATTACTTAGTAGATCATCTCATACTTAAACTGTGATTCTTCAGAAAACTATCCAGGAATGAATCACATTAGGAACAAACAACTGCCTTCTCCTCACACAACCCAAACAAGCCGGTTTCAGTTATAAGCATTGTTACCAAAGTGAACTTCAGGAGAAAGAAGTACTGCCAAGCCATCCACAAAGTCCCTAACAGAGGGATTTAAAGCACAGATATTCACAGATCTTCCAGGACATTAACAGCAGACTTACAAGTAAGAAATATACAACTACACTCTTCAGACTTGTATTAAAGTGGCAAATTCATTTAGGAAAATAAGACCATTTCTTTTATTAGACTTTTAAGAGAAACAAGCAGTCCTAAGTTAGAAGGATTCAACTACATACTTTAATATCTAACAGTATCAAAGAGTAGTTTACAATACAGGAAAGAATATTACCACCTGAAAAACAGTTTCATGCAAAAAAACACACCCGCTTCAAGAAGCAGATAAATCTTTCATGCACAGTTAACTTTCCATTTGGAAGAAAAACCCAAAGTCATTTGATATTTTTCCAGCAGAGCAACCACAGCGTTGCATATATTCCTCTTCACAACCATGAAAACAAGCTGAACGTTTGCAGTGGGCTAAACCAACACGTGAAACAACGTAAAGCCAAGCAGCGGTCTTCAGAAAGAGGTGCAAAACTCCACTTTGTTTAATCATTCCGTCAAACACCTTCTACTTTTGTTTGCCAGCACCAATTCTCTCAACCTTATCAAGAAAGCCATCCATCACTCGCAGGTAGACACCCTTTCCAATCAGCCCAATGCCCAAGAGAGTATTAACTAGGCAAACACCGGCCAGGGCACAGGGGCTCCCACACGACACAGACACGACACCTCTGGGATCTCCCAGGAAAGACCCTCCACAACACCCTATCAGCTACCCAGAAAGGGCCACCGTCCCCTGGAAATAAAACCGCCAACAAAACAACCTGCCGATTTTTTTACCTAGCCCCAGCAGATCGAGGTGGGTAAGAAAAACACTACAAAGAATTGATAAGGTTTTAAGACAGGGTCAAACCAGAGCCAAGAGATGTTTTCAGAAGAAAGCTCACACAGACTCCTGGGGAACTTCTAGAACCCACTCTCAACACCCTTGTGGATTGAGGGTTTTTTAGGGGGCATTACTGTTTATTTGTCTTTTTTTTTTTTTCTTCCCCCAGAGCTGATGCTCTCTACTAACAGACATTACATTACTGCATGGAAACTTCGCTGGTGTTTACAGGGTAACCCTGATGAGCGGTGGCAGCACCGCAGGCACCAGGGACCGTCTTCCCCGCAAAGCGCAGGGCGTCTGCCTCGCCTCGTCCCCA
>VWZY01012568.1:0-21379 GCA_013399075.1 Chloroceryle aenea
GAGATTTTCCTTTATTATTTAATTTTTTGTTCACCTCTAGTTTTTCATCGCCTTAAGTTCACCCCTTTGGGGAGTCTTAAGTCAAAGGGAAACGGCCTTTAAGGAGTTATTTTTAGAAATAGCAGGTATTAAAGCCGCTATCTTTGGACAGTTTGAGTTGTGACAGAAGAGAGAAAAAGGGTGTCGTGGTTACTCACGGTTTATGGGGCACCCACTCAGTGCTTGGTGTTGGTAGATTAAATGAGCCTCGGAGGGCTTTCCAGCCTACAGAGCATGAGGTGTCCGCCAGAAAAATACTGCCATACATGTAGCCTAAAGACTTGCTTTGGAACACTGTATTACTAAGCTAAAATTAGGGAATACTAGGAAATAATCTTATGTCTGCTTTGAAGCCCTAAATCTCTTTATTCTCGTAGAATTAAATTGGCACTTGTGTTGTGTAATCTTTTTTCTTTAGCCCTTTAGATCCTGGTGGTCTAGGCCACTGTATTTGTGTAAGGTGGAAATAGTAGCAGTAAATTAGTTTGTACAGGTGAGTTGCGAATGGAGCACGATGCTCTTCACCTGTAAATAAATGTGTGGTGGTGTTCCCCACTTAAAAAATAGCTGTGGGGTTTTAAAAACTAAACATCAAAAAAGCAGCAAATCGGGAGCTTTTAGATAAGCTTTAGAATCAGAAGATCTTTTCTGGATTCTTGTCCAAAAGCCTTTGTCTATTGATGGGACAAGATGTCTCTTAAACTTGTCCCTAATCCATAGGGATGTGTGCACACAAAAACACTGGTCCTCAACTTGGGAAAGAATACAGATTTCTTTTCCTATTTGTAGTAGTTTCAATACAATAAATTGTTTGAAATGATTGTTGTATCTAACGTGAAAAATCATCTAAAAATATTTTGCTATGATGTTCAGACTTAGCTAAAAACTAAAATTAGAAGGGGAGCATTCTTACCTGTTTTGTAAATGAAGTAATAAAGAGGATGGGCACACTTGTATTGGTGTGTGGATCAGCTTTCCTCTCTAGTAGCTTTACCTTTTAAAACAAATTTACACCTGATTTATGCTTGGCTTAGCCATTCCATTTTATCTGAATGGACTTTTGGTCAACTTTCATAGTATCTTAAG
Organism: Chloroceryle aenea; assembly: GCA_013399075.1. Taxonomy (NCBI): domain Eukaryota; kingdom Metazoa; phylum Chordata; class Aves; order Coraciiformes; family Cerylidae; genus Chloroceryle; species Chloroceryle aenea. Next base: position 1,126 of record VWZY01012568.1, read on the forward strand.
TTGGAGTGGTGTGTGAGAGGCTATTTTTCTGTCAGAAGAGAGTGAAAATTGGTGATACTGGTCTTCTGAAGGCCCTAGGTTTGTTTTTCTTTGTTTTGGGTTTTTTTTGTGTTGTGTATCTGGCTGCTCTGGCTGCTTGTTTTAACTGTGGTGCCCCAGCAAGTGAATACAAGAGATTAAGAGCCTTTTTTTATCTGGAGATGGTTTCTGTTGAAAGATCTTACATTAAAATTACTGGGAGCATCTCTTTTTGGTGCTAGACCATGTGGGCTTAAAAAAGAAAAGGCAAAAGCTTGGTCTTGAAGAAGAAAAGCTGGGTGTGCGCTCACACCAGTGAGTTGAAGTTCAAAGATTTCCCTAACTCTGAGCTGAAGAAGTTGGGCTCTCATGTAAACACTGCAGAAGTCATGAGGTAAATTGTCCTTGGTGTGTTAAAGCAGAATTACAAATCTCTGGGCTTGAGCCTCTCCCTTGGTGGGGGAACCAAAGCTGCTTCAGTTAATCAGCATTCTGTAATGAGGGCAGTATGGTGTCCTTAGGGGGCTGAAAACAAAGCTTATTCTACCCAGGGCCATCAGTATTTTATTTTATTACTTGGTAAGTTTACTTAAGTGCAGAAATTAATTTTTTTTTCTGTATTTTGAATCTTTTGATGAGAATCTATTATTTTTTTAACCATGCAGAAAGTAAACTCATACTGGATACTGCAGAGACAGGAGTGAGTGAAAACTCCAGCAAATGACACTGAAAACTTGTGCTTAGTTGAACATGTAATCCTGTCTTTGTCAGCAGCTGATAGTGAAGGCCAATTGAGATGATTTTGGGAGCTTTGTATTCGAGAACATATACAAAAATATGCTTGACTAGAGACATACAGAGCAATTCTTTTTCATCCTTCAAAAGTAAGAGGTACCATCTTAGGTTTAAAATGGTATGAACAGCTTTTGGCTGAGGAAAGGTCCCTCTATGAAGAAATTTTGAGGTAAATTATTTAGTGTCATTTTCTCCTCTAAACTCTGATAAAAATGATGTGACCTTCAAAATACAGTCAATAAATAACGTTTATAACTTAGTTCTGTACCAGTTTTTAAATTTGTTTATAAACTAGATTAGTAGTTAAGCTTTCATTTTCTCTTCCTAAAAGTGACCTCATTATTTGAAAGAATGAGTGTGGTTTGTGTTGAAAGGGATTAGGATAAACTGAATCGCTGCTCATAAATGTATGTGAAAACATGGCTTTGAAAATGTGTGTTCTTTTTGTGTTTGGAAGTGATAGGAGTGCTGTTGTGTTTTCTTCTGCTGTTCTGAGTTGACTGGAGGTTTGTGTGGGCATGGGAGGGGGTAATTGAAGGGTATTTCCTCCATAAGACCTTCAGGCACGCAGCTCGAGTAGATGTTGACAATTTAATTTGAAAGTTGAGTGAACTCCGCCAGGTTTTTGTTAGGTGTCTGAGGTTAGGATCCTACTGGCTCTCCCAGGTTCCCTAGGAGAAAGTACTTGAGTAAGACCTGCATTTTCTTCTCCCTGCCCCTTCTGCATTTTGGTTTTTAGGGGGACAGACAGGGGCACAAACCTTTCCAAATTAAGCCATTTGAATGTAGATCAAACTCGTGTCTTGATACAGTGACAAATGGAAAAGGCCCAAGTTAATTTTCCATTCAGCTTGTGTAATGCAGCATAAGGTCTGTAAAAACAGTTTTTAAAACCAATTGTTGTGTCAGAGGGACAAAATAGCTCATTAACCCCAAAGATTATTCTTGGGCACCTATAAATATGTTTGCTTAAACTGCTTGACACGACTTGAGCTTTGGGTGTACACTTAAAGGTGGTGGTGCACTGTAGCTGCAGCTACTGCCTTCAAGATGCTGTTGCTTTATCAGCCTGTCTCTGAATTTCTAGAAGAGTGTAATCCCAAGGGGGTTGAAAAATGAATTCTTAAAAAGTGCCTGTGTCATGACACAAGAATTTTCACTGGCCCACCACATGGACATTTCAAGTTGATCTGACTTGGTTCAGTAAAATGTTGGCTTTCCCATAGGAAATGGTTCCAAACCTAGAGCACAAGCTGAGATCAGGTTTCTGTTCTTGTAGGTGCAGCTGATGATGGGAGGGAAGTGCCACACTTGCAGTTACCCAGCAGTAGCAGCACTCATAAGGGCTTTTGCACCATTAGTTGGGCCACTGGGATGGTCAAGGCTTATGAGTGCCTCCAGAAGCTCTCTTGGTGAAGCTTTGATTTCAGGTTTTATCTTTGGAGATGAAACATGATTTTGAAACCCAGAAATTGGTTTGAAACTGTGCATTGAAAGCCTGGATCTTTCACTGAAACATCTCCTGATAGCGGTTGGGGATGACTGAGCTTGATCTCTTCAAAACCAAGTAGGTTTATCTGTGAAATTGTGGTGGTTGGTACTTCCTGATTTTCAGCTCGGCTCTCTTGTTCTGAACCGCTTTATGTAGAGCAGGGATTACTTCTCCTAGCAAGTGCTCTTAACTAGGTACATGACAAGTTGCACAAGCATTGAAAGATCTAATTATTTAAGTTTTTCAAATGCTCTGATGTTTTGTTGATGCTTCTCCTTTTCTTTCAGATGAAAAAGATAAACAGAATGTGTTGAGAGCCCAGTTTGTTGTTCAAGTTCTTGAACCAAATTTGTGTGCTAGAATTCACTTGCTCTTGTGCAAGTAACTAATTTTGAACATAAACAATGTGTAGAACAAAATCTGGGTCTCTTGCAGTGTGCTCACTTGTAGATTCGTGATGTTTCTTTAGGAAATACTGTATGGAGATTGGCAAAATGAATATCTATATGCAGTCACCCAAATTTTTAGCAATATCACTCATCTGTGGCTTAACCCAATTCTGCTACTGAAGAAGTAATTTTTTTTTCTTCTCTGTAGTGGCCTCATGGGAGTTTAAAAGGTTTAGATTCTGAATCAAGATTGCACACATCCATCAGTACTGCCCTTCTCTGGGAAGGAGTGGGTCCTGCTCTGAGCCATTCCTGTATCTCTGTAGGTGTTTGGTTGGATCAGGCTGCCAGTCCAGCTGTCAGTCTGTCCGGCTGGCTGCCCTTGGTGGTGTGTGGGATGGGTCAGGAGCATATCCCTTGTTTGGTCATTGTCTTCTGGGGTAAGCTGAGGGGGAGACTGCAGACTCGGAATTGGTGTGGCTTGGTCACTCACTTGAAAATGAAGACCGTGTGGAAGTATTTTTCCTGAACTGTCAGACTTCCCAAACTTGGGGAAAACCCACAAGAATATTGATGACCATTCCTTCAAATTCAGTTTAAACAGAAGACCTGTGTTTTATATTCCAGAGTATTGATATTAATTCTTCATTACATCTTCCTGGTTATAACTCAAGACTGAAACAGCTTCTTGGGGCAGGTTAGGTGTGTAGTATATACTAGGAAGTGTACTCAGGGAATGGGAAAAACTGTCAGCTTTTGAGAGGTTCTGAACTTTGATGGTTCATTAAACTGATAATGGTGTTATACCTTTTTGTTGTTTGGTTGGTTTGTTGTTGTTCTTTTCCTGAGGAAATGGGAAGACTTCTTTTTTTTTGTAATTTCTGGGCAGTCTTTGTGAATTTAAACAGTGTGGCAGTAATGATGGAGGGCAGATAAGCTACAGTGTACAAATGTGAAACAGGTTAATAATCTATTTCAGAGCTTGGCTTTCCCTCTGCTTCAATGTGGAATGTGTTGGGCAGTTATTTTACACTATCTTAATTGCTTAACACTGTTAAAAAAAATACACACTGGTTTAGAGAGAGCTGAGAAAAAAGACTTGCAGTAGCCCCCTCCACCTTCTCTTTGTAGTGAAGTTGTGCAATGCAAAGTGCTTGCCTGGCTGGTTGGAGAGGTTACCTTCTCCCCACTCCCAGCTTGTCGTGGTCGCTCGTGCTGCTGTAACTGGTACAAACCATACCACTGAACTGATCTGGTTAAATATAGTGCTTCCCTCCTGCTCCTGTCCCCCTTTTTTTTAAGGGTTATTTTTAATCTGATCAGTCCAGTGATCCAGTTTATAGCGTAGCACTGTAACAGCACAGCTGAGTGCCCAGGCATTTTTCAAACCAGTATTGGGTTTTGATGCTAATGTCATGTAACTGCCTTTATTTATTTATTTATTTTGACATGTTGGAGGCAGTTCAGAGGAGGTAATGAGATCTTGAGTGTGAGCTGAAGGTATCTGTTACCGTAATAAAGCAACTCAATTTTGGACTGCTATTAAAATAAAATCTAGGGCATACTTAAGCAATGACCTGCACCACCCTCCCCCTGCCCTGGTACTCTGGAATTCCAGAGTAATTTGGGTATCTCTGTGGAAAAAGCTGAAGCACCATTGCTTGCTATCTGCAGAGCTGGGGTCTGCTGACTCAGGAGCTCTTTAATAGACAATTGATATGCTCACTTTGCCACTTGATTATTTATTTTTTTTTCCTGCTGGTTTAGCTTTTATGCTTCAAGATCTATATCCTTGATGAGTGAGGATGAAGTTGTGTAAGAGGGGTAGGATGAAGAAAATCTACTTCTTGCAGACACTGCAGTAGGTTGCTAAGCAGGAGTTTTACTGCAGTTATTTTCCAGCACTAATGCTGCTCTTGGATTGCTGGTAGTTGACAGTAGGGATTATAGAGAATGCATTTAGATTCCTTAATATTTTTGTGTAATGCAGCATTTGGATCTTACAGCATCTTTGGGATGGTAGAGAAATGCTTACTTGGCATTAGAAACCTTTGTGATAACAAATAACTACACATTTGCTCGTCCTCTGCATTGCAGCTGAAAGGGCTTCCCCTCTTTTGCTTTTACCTTCCCAATACTAATATTTTAAGGATGAAAAAGTGAAGTAATTTTTTTTTTCGTTCTATTCCTAACAGTTAGAAATAGACCTGTTACCTTTTAGTTTTAAAGCATTTATATTGGACCTAAGAATATTTGACCATTTATGAAAAACTTGGGTACTGTTGAAGTCTGTTTTTGCAATGTGCTTAATCTGAAGAGAGCAGCCATGCTGGAGTAAGGCTGCATGGAAAAAGGTGCAAAACCCATTGTAGTTATTTAGGGGATTTTTGTCTCTTCCTTCCCTTGTTCCCTTAGCCACCAAAATGGATTATAAGAGTGTTTTGCAGCCCAATTTTACCATAAATGCTTTCTTCAACAAAGTTGCTCTAAGTTCCATTCAAGAATTTGATGTTCTGTCCAGTTTGGCTTACTGTTTTCCATGGGTTTGTGGTGGAAACTGGATCACAGAAATTGTTTGGGTTTTTTTTAAAGCATTTTCACAGACACTGTTGAAACTGGCTGGTATTAACAGTCTGTTTGCCATGCAGCCTCCCAGACAATTGCATCAGTGTGACCAAGGCAATTGTAATCTGCAGCACTGGGAGTAAGTGACTTGAGCAAGTAGGATCTTTTGTGAAATTTCTGTCTGCAAAGCCAGTTTGTTGGAGGATTTAAGTTCCCTTAAGCAGGGGAGGCATTGGTTAACCTGGCTAGCCTGGGGCATTGCAACAGTTGAGCTCTGTGACTTCACAGCTCAGCTAGGATCTCTTACTTTGACTTCTGTCGTTGTCCAACTGTGTCACCAACTCTTGTAAAGTTAGTGTGTAGAAGAGTAAAGTGACCTAGTTTCCAATATGCCAAATGCTCTTTGGGACCATTTTTGGGGTTGGTGTGGTTTTTTATACATTATGGACTGTGACTGCTGAGTTTGAGAACTGTTACCCTGCTAGTGTCTGTCCCCAGCATGAAATTCCCAGCAAGGCATTTTTGGAGCTCAAGAAGTTGTTGCTTTGACTTTGCCTAGGCCGTTACAGGCACTGATACACTGGACGATGTAGTGAGGTGTAGGACTTCCAAAGAAATAAAACTCTTGGCACCAGGTGACATCAAAAGGACTTAAGGTCCTTTTGGAACCTAAGGTTCCTAAGAGTGGTTGTGTGTTTCAGTAAGTGATGCTGGGCATCAAATACTTTGTAAGATGAGCTTTCTCGTTAAACTGTTGCCCAGGCTTTGATCTTTCTGAAGGGTCTGAGATTGAGGATAGAAGTTGAATTAGCTAGAAAGAGATCCATAACATACTTTAACTGAAACGTCCTGAAACAAAAATGGGGAAGAACAAAGAACAACAAAACCTGTCTGTGGCAAATACAAACTCAAACGATGGTTGCATTGGGGTTTTAGTTCCGTTCCATTCAAAAGGAAGTGTTTCTGGTCTCTTACCTTCTTATGCTGCTCTGTGCTGGTAAGATAACTGTTAAGGGTTTACTTGAAGAGTTTTAGTAAGATCAAGGCAACTTTAATGAAAACTGTGATTGTGTGTGATAACAAGTGGAGAAAACTTAGAGCTCAGTGATTAATTATGTTATTCTTACAGACTTGGCTTCCTTTCTATGAATCTTCTCAGCCTGTGGAATCTTTGTCAGTTGGGCATGCATAAATTTTGCCTGCTTTGAGCTAACAACAGTGTTCTGCTTGGTTTTGTATTTAAGCAGATTAGGTTAATTTTCAGCAGAATCAGTTCTCTAATGATGCCTCTTTAGGTTTCTCTGCATGAAAAAGAAATCTTAATGTTCTTGAACAAAAATATTGTAGAGCTATTAATATGGATTGTGTTGGTGGGCACTCGCACAAAGGATTAGAATCTGATTTAACTCCTTCAAAACAATCTGAACTGATGCAGCTACAGATATTGCAGTTCTGAATCTTAGTAGCACTGACAGTGGGTTTTTTGCAGTGGTGTTTTTGGTACTGTGGTGATAATGAACTCAGAACTGAGTTCAGCTCTCTTGTTTGGACTGAAGGAAATGTGCAGTGAGTGCACTTTCCCCATCAGGAGGAAAGCGTATTTCCTCACAAATTAAGACTAGTCACAGAGATGTATTGTGACAGCCACATAAGGTTACAATAGTTGGTTTAGGGGAATATTTACATTTCTTTACACCCAGTTGACAGTTTTTCTCGGGTGCTGTTTCTATGTGACAGTTGCATGCTTCTGTAACATGTTACACTCTGGGTTTACTGTAATACTACAGTGCCTAATTTTGTTTAGCACAAGTAGAAAAAAAGCAGTAATCTGATTCTGGTTTTTCATAATAGCATTTTTCTTTCTTTTCAGAGCAAACTTGATGATTACCAGGAACGAATGAACAAAGGAGAACGTCTGAATCAAGATCAACTGGTAAAAAGAAAAAAAAACAAACCCAAAACTGACCAGATCAAATTATTTTGTGATCTTGGTGGGGAAGGAGAAGATTAATTTCACTTCCCCTTTCTCCTTGTTAAAAGGTAGATTTTTCTGAGCTCTGGCTTAGCCTCAGATGTTTGTTGCCTAGAACATCTTGATTTTTCTGTTAATCAAAAACCAAAAGAAAAGGTGGAGGAATGCATTGCAGTGCTTCGAGGTTACGTTGTAAATAAGCTCTGGTGAAAACCGGCTGGTGTTATAACCTAGGACTGCTGAAAGAACTAAGTAACACCTTTCAAGTTGTTTGGACATCACCCTTTTCTTTGCAGAAAATGTGCCCAGGAGCTTAGTGACTTGGTAGCTTGTACATATTGTGCAGTCTAGTTAAAGATGTAGCCTGGACTAATTACTTTTCACCCCTGTTCCTCGAGCCTGCCAGGTAGTTTTTGTCAGAAACCAGCTAAAGCTAAATGTTAAACTAGTGTGTCCTGAAGGTGAGCATATCTATGCATATGCTTTAGCATATTTAGCCAAGAAACCAGAGGCTCTGAAGACATACACAAGTCTTTTTGATATTTTGGCTAGTGAAAATCAAAAGTTGACTCAACATTGTTGCAGTCGCATTCAGAGATGCTGTAAGAAACTAAAAATGTGGGAATTGGTCTGTTAGAAGTATGTATTTTGTTCTATCTGTGATGTTTGACTTCTGTTTCTTTTTCTTCTCTTTAAGGATGCGGTGTCAAAATACCAGGAAGTGACAAATAATCTGGAATTTGCTAAAGAGCTTCAGAGGAGTTTTATGGCTCTGAGCCAGGATGTAAGTAAAGAGCAAGCAGAGCAGTGTGGGCTATCTGGACACTTGGGCTGTACACTCTCCCTGATGCTAGATGCAGTAGTTGTCTCTACTTACAGAGATGAAATATTCATGACTTCTTGTACATTTGGCTGTTTTCTTTTACTCCATGTGCTAGCATGTGTCAGGTTTTCTCAAGACTATTCCTAAAAGATTTTTCTGCAGGATTATACAGACGTACAGGAACAAAACTAATGTGCTAATTTTCTGACCAAACATAACTGTTGACAACACTGTGATTACAAACCAGGCCTGTCATGCAGCATTACAGCCAGCCACTTCCTGCCCATAGTAATAGTTTTCTTCTAAAAGAATCGATTTCACAGGCCTACTCCTCTCTTTGGCAAGTGGCTGAAGCTTTTAATTTCTTGATATTACCAGGAGGCATAAACTCTCAGGAACTGAAAGCATTGCAGCTCCTTTTTCAAGTTCTGGCTGTCTTGTTGATTGCAAACACAGACTGAAACAACGAGTTTACGCGGTTTAAAATTTCCTTTTCATCAGATCCAGAAAACAATAAAAAAGACAGCTCGCAGGGAGCAGCTGATGCGAGAAGAAGCTGAGCAGAAGCGTTTAAAGACTGTACTAGAGCTACAGTTTATTTTGGACAAGTTGGGTGATGATGAAGTGCGCAATGACTTGAAACAAGGATCGAATGGAGTACCAGTGCTGACGGAGGAGGAGCTGACAATGCTGGATGAGTTTTACAAGCTAGTTTATCCTGAACGAGACATGAACATGAGGTAGGCTTCCAGTGAAGGGCTTCTCTAATTGTCAGCCAGTTAATGATGTATTTGTACTGTGTGAATTTAAAGATGTGGTAAGAAATTAACTCTTATTAATTATTTTTTAAGGTTGAATGAGCAGTATGAGCAAGCGTCTGTTCACCTGTGGGACTTACTGGAAGGGAAAGAAAAACCAGTTTGTGGAACAACCTGTAAGTATAGTCTCTGTATATCTCACTATCTCTGTAAGAGATAGTGCACTATATTTGTGCTTGAACTAAAATATAATACCTGATTTAAGAGAACTCCAGCGATTATCTTTGTGAGTTTTTATAGTAACTGCTTTTTTTGAGTCCTTAGCTGGGCTATAACAGAATAACATACTAAAGTATGAACTTACTGGGTAGTGCTTTTTTTCTTGGTGGTTGTTGTTCCTTTTAGTTGTTGGTTTTTCAACTGATGCAGCATTAGTCGTATTGAAGCTTAGTCCATTGCTGCTATTTCAGCAGTATTCTGCTGCTGCTGGTGCTTAGTTCTTTCTTTTCTGGAAACGTCTGTGTGAACAAGGAGCATTGTCAATAATATGACCTAATATATCAACTGCCACAGCCTTATTTAGTGTGATGTTCTGCTCTCCCCTCAAAAAATATGCTGGGTTTGCCCTGTTTCGATTGATTTACTCTGTAAGTCAAGGTGTGATCTTGCAGAAATGTAAATTTTCACAAATTTATAGCTTCTAACATTAGGCCTTAAGAAAATGGCACTGCTAGGCAGTTGTCTGTTTCTTGCATCATGGGGAAGTTTGAAGTTGAAATCAGTAGGAAAATTTTAGGGCAGTTAATCCTTCTTTTTGTTTGTTTGTTTTTTTTTTGGTACTGCAGCGTGCTAAAACCTAAAAATACATATAAATAATTATCTGTATGAGTAATACTGAGCTGTTGTGAAGCATTTTCTCTGTTCTGTTCATAACTGCAATACTGTTATTTAGCTTTTATCTAACCTGCTTTATTGAGGAATGATATTCAGGAGATAAGTTACTGTGATCTTAATGGTAATAAGATTTTGCCTTGTTTGTGGCAGAATTTCAAATTGTTTACATTGTTGAAATGAAATTTTATGAGGAGGTACCAAGTTTATATTTTTTGTAATTAATATTTGTTCTGCAAGAACTCAAGTCTGAAATGGTTGTGCTGTTGGGTTTAAGAGCCCAAAGATAAAAACCCCGTGGTTTTTAAAAGAGATGGAGGATGTAGAAGGTATGGGATAGCTGTCAGGAGAGCTGCTCTATGCTCCTTGGAGGCCTAAACGTTCACTTACTGGAAGAAGCTGGGCTGGGTATTGTATCTGGTTCTCAGGATGAGCTTTTAGTGATGTCACTGGCAGCCATTGCTGGTTTGCCCCCCTTTATGATGGGGAAGAAAGTTAATGTGTTTCTGTGCTCTCCTCTGTGTACGTTTGATTCATACAGTGATTATCCTTGCCAGACGTGCATTGTGAATCATCCCTTTCCAGTCTGTTTTGGGTTTTGTTGGCCTAGACAGTCAGTAATGCTGCCTTGCCAACGTGGCTGGTTTGTTTTGGGTGAAGACTCTGCAGCGTTCATCTGAGGCACTGAGTGCAAGCCTGTGCTTGTTTCCTTTAACAAAGGCTGTTCTGAGCCACTTCACCTGTGGGGAAGAACCTTCCTCAAGGTGGTACCTCTGTGAATTTATTTGTACTCACAGTTGCTTTGTAAGAAATTGACTTATTGTAATGTTTTGGGGTCTATTTTGTTTGGTTGGTTTTGTTTTGCTTTGGTTTTTTTTTAATTGGGAAATGACAAATAAATCTGTTACAGTTGAAACTTCTCTGAGTTTCACAAACTTTCCAAAGTGAAAACTAAACCTCCAGAGATATTTTTGAAATAGTGGGATTAAAAGTGTGGGAATTAAATTCATAAACCTTACCTCACTTTGAAGTGCTTCACAAATCTACAGAAGACTATTATATACTCTTAAGATTCTCCTTGCCCTTGAGAGTTTTCTGAACAGATGTGGATTAGTTATTGATATGACCTAGTAAGATGGGAGAAATTCTCTAACAGTTGTGTCCATAGATTATTAGCTTGGGACAATAACATCTTCCCAGCAAAAGGGTAAGAAAATCTATGTGGAATCTTTGGGAAGCAAGGAAAAGTTGATCAGGCTTGAGTTACTGCTTATCTTCAACTACTTCATTTTCCTAGATAAAGCATTGAAGGAGATCGTTGAACGTATTCTTCAAACTAGTTACTTTGATAGCACCCATAACCATCAGAACGGCTTATGTGAGGAAGAGGAGGCAGCACCCGCACCTGCAGTAGAAGACACTGTAGCAGAAGCTGGTAAGAATACAGAGATACTTTGTGACTGGATTATTTGTCTTGTACTGTCTGGTCTCTTCGGATTCATCGGAATGGTTCAGCTGCAAATAGAGTTTTGTTGTGGCAGGTTCTCTGTTAATGTCCTGTCGGTTTCGTTGTCATCACTCAGAGACACAAGTTTCTTCTTTAAAAACCTTGCAACGTGAGATTTGTTTCTGAACCCAGGAGATACTTAACTGTACAAGTCAGCAACGTTGATGCTCTAATTTCTGATCTAAGCAAAATCCCATCACCTTGAAGCTGTGTGACAAGATAGCTCCTTCCTTAACGTATAGCTGGCTTCTGATACTAGGTGTTCATGTCACTCGGGAATAAACGTGTCCTCCTTACACCTAGCCCTACTTCCTGGGTACTAATAGTTCAGGAAACGACTCCTGCAAAAACACATCAGGATTCTTCAAAGTCCAATTCTGCTATTAGGGGAGATTCTTTCATCTAACTTTGTATCTTGTAGGTTGTAACATGTGAGGTGATGTTTTTCTCACAGAAATGGTGTTTTTCTTACAGAACCTGATGCAGCAGAAGAATTTACTGAGCCAACTGAAGTTGAATCAACTGAGGTATTACTGACTGGAAAGATTGTCATTTTGTACAGCTTTAATGCCACTTACTTTTACTTTCATACCCTTTCTTATTTTTATTTTAGTATGTAAACAGACAATTCATGGCAGAGACTCAGTTCAGCAGTAGTGAGAAGGAACAGGTAGATGAGTGGACAGTTGAAACGGTTGAGGTAAGATCTTGTGTACTGCAGGTAAAATTGCAATCCCTGTTTCCGCTGACTCACAATTCATGATAGGTTTTAGTATTGCAACCCTTCTCCCTCAATATATCCAAAACCACCTCTATTTAAGTAGACTTGGACTCGCAACTAATTCGTCAGTTAAATATTTAGCTCAGAAAAACTAAGCAGTCTAAGTTTGCAGAAAACTTGCTGTTGTTCAGTAGTGGCTTGCCTGGGCTAAAGGAACTTAAGGGCTTAAGACTTAAAAGTGTTTTTTTTAAAGGCTTTTTTTTCATTTGTGTTTTAAGCAAACTTTGCTGCAAACACAGAACTTAAGTTTATCTACCCAGCTGCTGACAGCATGGCATAGTTGTGCATTTTATTGAGCAGTTCAGTGAGAGGGAGCTAAAAATTAGTATGCAACTAATATCTACTCCAGGTTGCCTATACACATAATTGGATGTTAAAATATGCTTTTATGTACATTGTTGCTCTCAAAAACTATAGTTCAAGTATTTAACTTGTTACTACTTTGGAGTTAGCAATCCTTCACTTGTGATGTTTGTGGTACATTGTTACTGGGATCCATTCCCAGTTAGGAATTTTGACCCCAGATTTTGTGTGCAAGTCTGTCATTCTGTTACACTAGAATTTGTGTTTTTCATGCACTGGAAAGGACAGGTCACATGGAGTCAGTCAGATGTTTGGTATATTGGAACTTGGATTGTACCTGTTAGGAATGAGTGGCATATTTCAGATGCTGGAGACCTACTCTGAGTCACCTCAGCCTTCTGCAGCAGTAAATTACAAACAGTCGTTTGTTTAGACTCCTCCTTGATGTATTCAGGCTCTTTTAAGTGTAGGAGTGGAGTAAGCGTTCGTCATCTCTTTAAGTGGTGAAAAAGAGAGCAGCTGTTTTGATCTGGTTATCTAATCTGCTCAGTTTTACATTTGTCTGGCTGACATTCATATCTGGCGGTGTTGAAAACCACTAAGAGGTTTAATAATACTTAGGATGGGGGTGAGGCTTCTAAAACTAACTAGACAACTTTGCCTTGTCCGTGAATGATTTTGGTAATACCTTGTCATCGTTCCATTCTTTTACTTAAACCCTAAGATATCACTGCTATTGAATGTGACTTAAAAACTCTCTCTAAAAATTGAAGATACCCCCCCCAAGGCATTGATTGGGGTACTCTTGTGAGACACAGGATTTTACAGTCAACACTTGATAGGCTTCAGTCTATCTTGAATTATACCCAGATTACATCTGCGTTTCTACCAAGTGTCCAGAGTAGCTTTAGAGGTTCAGTTCTCTGTAGTTTTGCATATAAAGAGTGTGAATGAAGACCTGAGAGTATAGGAAATGTCCTTATGGTTGAAGCCTGTTGTGCTTCCCTCTGCTCTCAACTCTGATGGCCTATTGCACAGTGGAAAACTCACATGCTTCTTGATGGGAATAGTAATAATGCTAATAATGACAAAAAGAATATGTGGTAACTGTATTAGTAGGGTAAAAGTATTCAGATTGTAGGTTTTTTATCAGATTGATTTCAGAAACTTCTAATTTTCCACGTCTTTTCTAGTCAACTAAATCTGGATTTTATCACCTTTTGTTTTCATAGAACAATACAAAGAACATATGCATCAGTTGTCCTTTCTGCCCTGGTTACTTCAGCTGTCTACAAAAGAAAAAAGTTATTAGAAATTAAAAAAATAGAAAAAAACAAACAGAGTTGCAGATTTGCTTGTTTGTAATTAAGTATCTTATTTTCTCAGATTTAACACAAAAAGGGGAAATTGAGAATAACTGTTTTTAAAATGACTTCTGCTGTTCTTCCTGGCACAAAAACCCCATTTCTCATATGAATGCAACTGAATTGTCCTTCAGAAGATGATGATAGGGATCATATAGAGCCTTTGTGCTCTTCAGCTGAAGGAAGTTGTGGCATCAGTATAGTGAGAATATAGCTGTGAATTTTAGAAGCTGATTTTCTGGTGACTTTTGGAAGCTGATAGTATTCCGAAAGAGAACAGTTATGTAGAAAAGTTCAGTAATTGTTGAAGAAGAGGAAACCTATCCCAAACTCATCTTCCTCAGTAACCCTCCAATAGCTGCAATACATCCCAGATGTCTGTGGTATGGTGTATTTGTAGTGTGGGAAGTGACAGTGTCTCAGTGACAGTTCTGTATGGGCTTTCCATACGTTTTAAACCAAAGAATTTGCTTGTGGATTTTCAAAGTGTGTTTCTGTTTGGATTGTATGATGTTTTGGTGAAGATTGTTTGTGGGTTGGTTTGTGTTTTGTCATTGTTTTGGGTTTGGTTTTTGTTGTTGTTCCATTTTGGTTTGGTTTATTGATTGGTTTATCAATTATAACTGCTTCCTTTCTAACAAGTACCTGAATTTGCCAGTATAGAAAGTTCTGTGTTAGATTATGGATTTTTTTTGGTTGGTTGTGTGTTTTCTGTAGAGTTGGAAACTGTTTTGCAATTGCCTGAATACAAATTTGTTCTGACTGGGTTGTAGTCTCATTAAACTTCTGCTTCTCCTCTTCCTTCTTTCCTCCTTTGCCCCCTGGCCTTCTCTAGTCTGTCCCTCTCCTCTGATCGTGTCTAGGCAGCTCTGCCTGCTGAGAAGGTCAAGGGGCAGGGTGGCAGAAGGTGAGCGGGCAGTTTGAGGAGTCAAATTCTATACTGCTGAGAGGTTCAGCTCTCTTAAAATAAGAGTTCTGCCTTGCTGCTGTGCCAAGATGGAGATGGATGGTTGGGCAGTAATTTGCTTTTTGAATAATGATGGTGATCTTTGAGTAGCCTCTCTGTACCTTCTTCATGCAGCAGACTGAAAAAGTTGTTACCTTACAAACTACATCCCGTCCCTTTGCACCTTAATGCACAGAACTTGGTATTTTTTTAGTAGCTTTATTTTGCTATGGTTATCATAGGTGAAGTACCTAAAGACTAAAGGAATAGGCCCTAAACTCTTTTTGTCATTAAAAAGAGGGTTGAAAGAACAGTAAACTATTAAGCACCATCTGAAGGTAGCACTATAATATTGGTGAAAAAAGGAAATGTTTGATAAAACATTGGCCCTGTTCTGTTTATTAGGTATATTGGAAGGTGCTGTGGGTTTCTTTGAGAAATGTAACAAAAAAATCCAGGTTTTGAGGGTGAATGGCAGGAGTCGATGTTTAAATTACAGAGCTGCTCTAAACTAGGACAGTTTTGTCACTTGTCATGATATGACTGCTGTACAGCGATTGATCTTCTGCAGTTCTAATATGAAACCAAATATTTTGGATACATGCACTTGAAAGTTCAATCTTTATGCTAATTGATATCCTGTGCAACTGCAAGTTAAAGGCTTACCTGGTTATCTGCAAGATTAGTAATTAAAAGCTAGGGAAGTGATGGGCAAGTTCTCAACAGAGATCTTTTTAAAGCACAGTTGTCAACAGGAATACAAATGGAAAATGGCACTTCTGTATTAGGGGAGTTCAGTAAAGAGCAAAACTGGTCAGGAACATGAAAGTGCTGCTTTGTTCAGCTCGACAGTCCTTGTGACTATCAGTTTTCAAGCTACTTAATGGTGGGTGTTCTTAGACACCCAGGTTCAGCTTTCCCTGTTGCTCTGCTGTTTTTGGTGAGGTGGTGTTTGAAAGTACGTTGCTGTTTGTCATACCTCTGCTTATCTGCACCTTGTTGGAATGTCTGGTAAATCTGAGCTTTCTTGCCTGCTCTGAGTTTTGCTTCTGCTTCTGGTTGTCCCCCCCATGGTGCTGGCGTGCAGTCTTTCTGTCAGTGCTGCCTGCTGTTCTCCAAGGCTGTAATCAGCTAGCTAGGATAACACTTGAGAACTTGGGTCTAGATGTGGCTAGGAAAATTTAAAGCTTTGAAGTCTTAAAGGGCCAAAAATTCTGACTCTGCTTACATAAACCAAAAAAGTATGAGAGAACTTTCTCCATCTGTGCATATTTCTGAAAATTACTCTTCCCTGACTTTGTTTAAATTTCCAAAGGTGATAAATTGCAGTCTTAAATCCTGCTCTAAAAAAAATATCCTCGTAATCATAGAATAGTTTGGGTTGGAAGGGACCTTGAAAGCTTTTCTAGTTCCAACCTCCCTGCCACAGGCAGGGACCCGTTGATTGTAGTATTGAACAGACTTTGTTAGCACTGCTCTTAACGGGGAATGGAGCAGATAGAGAGAAAATAGAGCACGGTCTGAACTTTCTAATCCTGTGAAGTACCAGATCAGTAGCTGGCCACCAGTACTGGCATGACTGTAGGAAGATAGAGTAATTTTCTTCAAGAACACTGGATAGTAATTACATCCACAATGAATCAGGCAATAGCCATAAATTTCATGAACTACCAAGTCTCTTCTGTGCAGTGTAATCTGAAGCTGAAATTTCAGTTGATCGCTTGTTTCTTGCTAGGTTGTAAATTCCCTGCAGCAACAGACACAAGCTACATCTCCTCCAGTTCCTGAACCTCACACGCTCACGACTGTGGCTCAAGCAGATCCTCTTGTTAGAAGACAGCGAGTACAGGACCTCATGGCGCAGATGCAGGGCCCCTATAACTTCATGCAGGTATGATGAACTCACCCTGCTGGGAAGCTGGAACCAAAACAGCACTTTCTGGCTGTTAGTTGGGATTGAAAGACTGCTGTAGTGTATTTGAAAGATACAATGGTCTTACAAACCAAGATCTCATCCAAAGCCTGCAAACCTGTATTGCTGTCAGAGTAGAATTAGAATGTTATTTAGCTTTTCAGCCAGTGTTAGTACTAAAACTACAGGGAAGGAATAAAGTTGTGCCTCATGGGTGCCGGAGTAATTCTGCTTCAGGGAGCTTGGCTGTAAAATAGGCCTTTTGTAAGCTCGTTCTAAATCTTGTGTTATGAAAAACTTAGAGAGCACGTGAAAGGAACACTTTTTGTGCTGCTTCTTGAAGGCTCTCTTTTAACCTCTGAAGTTAGAACGACTAGAAAAAGCATTGGGAGATAATGGGATACATCAGAAAAAGCCTCTCCTCCTCCACAAAGAGTAGACACCTTGGTAACAGATGAGGCATACTCTTCCTAAGTTCCTTTTTTTGTTTCTTCCTACAAAGTGCTAATTTAGGATAAAGAATATTTTGCCATCTATTCTGTCTGGCTATTAAAATCTCCCTCCAATTACCGTTTTGCAGATAAGCTCTACTTTCTAAAATGGACTGGATTTTGTTGAGAGAAATATATTTTGGAATTTTTAATACCTTAATAGACTAAAGTGTATGGTAAAACCAGCAATCGTAACTGTGGACTAAGCTTCTCTCTCTTGTGACCTAATCATTTCTGTATTCTGAATGTTAATATTTTTAAAATACAGTAAATTGGATTTGATTTTATTATTTTATTCCCCCCCCCAGGATTCTATGCTGGAGTTTGAGAACCAAACACTCGACCCTGCCATCGTATCTGCACAGCCCATGAATCCAGCGCAGAATTTGGACATGCCACAAATGGTTTGCCCTCCAGGTTTGTAATGGTAAATCCTAAACATAAATACTGGGGAAGTCTGCAAGTCTTCTATTAGAAATGCTTCAGTTACTGCTGTGCAGTAAAATGGTTGGAACAAGTCATAATACAATGCTGTTAAAGTGTGGGTTTGTCAGAAATGTGATTGTATTTTTGAAGCATGCTGTTTGTAGACTTCTAGTTGTTGTTTGCTAGATTGAGGGGGGGAAAAGGCTTTGCTTGGGCATGTGAAATATTTTACTTTTTTAATTTTAAATGGGCAAAATACAGTTTTGCTTAATCTTTTGGAAACTGCTGGATTGTCTTGGACAACTGGAAAAAATGTACTTTGCATGGACATGGTAATTTGTGCTTTGAGTATAGCTTTGCCATGCTAAAAGGGTCATCATCTTTATGATGATTAGCTCTCAACTGAATTGGATAAAATAATGTTATAGTGTAAAAGATTTGATTGTACTATATAATAAGTGAAATTATTTTACTTCAGTTCATGCTGAGTCAAGACTTGCCCAACCTAATCAAGTTCCTGTGCAACCAGAAGCTACGCAGGTAAGATGTTTAGTACGTTGTAGTTGGGATTTGAAATTGATTTTAGGCTTGGTTGATGTTATAATAGGATTATGATTCTTAACTAATGAAAAACTCAAATAAAATCTGAAGTTCTCATTTGGGGAAGCTGGTTACCTGCATTATTTCTTCAGCATTTCCCTTACAAACATATACAGATGATTTCCTGCTATACAGGTGCTGTGTGTTTTCTGTAACAGAGTCTTGTCAGGTGTAACCCTGTCGGGAGAGCTGTTGAGCTCAAGGCTGAAGCACAAGCTTATTGAGAAAAGTGCATTTCTATTGAGAAGCCCCTTAAATAGAAGAGCACAAGCACAAGAGCAGTTGCAGCTTGCACTGCTCATTCCAAGGGCCCAGTCTGGACTGCTTGGCAGTTCCCAGTTGTTCCAGTCTGTGGAGCTCACCTCAGTTTTCAGATTTGGTGTGTGGATGTGATTTTTATTTCACAAACTGACTTCCACATGCCTGTGTGTGAAGCTGCCATTGCTTCAAAATCTGTATTCTCTGTGATGGTGAATTTTCAATGTTTTTTCTCGTGACTGAGAGGAAGGAGTTTGGAGTATAGTCCTCCCTGGATGTAGAGGTTTCTCTGTGCGTTCTGTTCAAGGTGGACTAATAATTTGACTTGTCAGTCTTTGCCTTGTAATGTTCTCTTTCATACTAGCCACGTGTAATGACAGTTTTACTTTAGGTAGAAAGTTGTCCTTTGTTTGCTTCTTTGTGAGAGAATTGTCAAAACCAAAGTGACTTGGTTAAGGGGCAGTATCTGTTCAAATGGGCATTAGAGCACAACTCCATTTAATGGATTAAGTAATAGTTTGTGCTCTGGTTTTTCACTTGCTCTGTTAAGGACTAGTGCCAGTTGCTTCCTTGGGTAGTATTTTAATACTGGAGTTGTAGAGCAGGCAGAAAAAGTTTGAACGCTGATTTCAGTTGAAAAGTTTTGATACTTTTTCTACAACTGTGTGGGAGCCTTAGCTGACTTTGGGGGCTTTGGGGTTTATTTTGTCAGGTTCCCTTGGTCTCTTCTACAAGTGAGGGATATACAGCCTCCCAACCCATGTATCAGCCTTCTCACACAACAGAGCAGCGGCCACAGAAAGAATCAATTGACCAGATTCAGGCAAGTCAGATTCACTGGGGTGGGAAGGACTCTGCTTGCAGGCGCGAGCGATAGTCTGTCTTCCTTTGTAAATAAAAGATCTTTTTAGTTCTTTTAGTTGTCTATTATTAGGGCTGCTTCAGTTCCATTTAATTACAAAATTTTGAGCCTGTATCTGCTCAGGAAGTCCTTTGTAGTAAGATTTTAAGTGACAAGATTGTCTGTTCAGTTAGAAGTAACATGACAGCGTATGAGCATCAGCATTGTTGGCTCAGAAAATGGGATTTTTATATATTTTTTTAAATTTTCTTTTGGGTAGCAGTTAGTCCAGAAGCTTGTTCATTGCCCCCTCTAGTTTTTTCTAGTTGTGCTTCACATTAACGAGGGAGAAGACCACTAGGCTTTTCCTCTCCCATTACACTGTTGTGAAGGAGGCTGTTCAACTGAAGTAGAAAATACTTGTTGAGGTGAACCTGAGGCATTGTCACTGTTTGTTTGGTTTATTGTGGTTTTGATTTTGTTGTTTTATTTTTATTCAGGTAAAGATTTGAAGCTAAATTTTGGGTATTATATTCAAAAGCTGCTAAAGTATTCTTTGTTTGAATTATTAGGCTTCAATGTCGCTGAATGCAGACCAGACCCCGTCGTCATCGTCACTTCCCACCGCGTCCCAGCCGCAGGTGTTCCAGGCTGGATCTAGCAAGCCTTTGCATAGCAGTGGAATCAACGTTAATGCAGCTCCATTCCAATCCATGCAAACAGTAAGTAGTAAATGAACAGTAGGATTGTCAGGGTTGGAAGAGACCTGAAAGATTACCTCGTTCCAACCCCCGTGCCATGGGCAGGAGACCTCCCACTAGAGCAGGTTGCTCAGAGCCCCATCCAGCCTGGCCTTCAAAACCTCCACGGGTGGGGCCTCCACCACCTCTCTGGGCACCCTGTTCCAGTGTCTCACCACCCTCATGGGGAAGAAATTCTTCCTAATGTCTAAGCTGAATCGACCCACCTCTAGTCTTGATCCATTCTCTCCAGTCCTACCACTGCCTGACATCCTAAAAAGTCCCTCCCCAGCTCCTTGGTAGCCCCCGTAAGATACTTGAAGGCCACAATAAGGTCTCCTCAGAGCCTTCTCTTCCCCAGACTGAACAACCCCAACTCTCT
>VWZY01012568.1:33541-56052 GCA_013399075.1 Chloroceryle aenea
TTAACTCTTCCTCTTTGAGAACCTCTTGAGCATTAAGTAAAAGCGAGTGCAGGCAAATCGGATTATTTTTTATTATTTTTTTTTTAAACCGGGGTAAAATAAATTTCATTTTCTAGCCAGCAGGAGCTTTTTTCCTCCCTCAGTTCCGTTGTGAGGTGTTTCGGGTTTACCCTCGGGCCTTGTCCCACGTACTGAGTCATCTTGCAGATGCCATCACTCCAGAGCTTGGATTGGACCCCCCTCTAACATTGCACGGAATAAAAGAGCCACTCAATTTCTATTCAGAGACTCTGGATTTGGGGGGTTTGAGTGACAAGGGGAAGGACAGCGCCGCAAAACTGCAACGTTTGAAGAGAAGTCAATTCGCTTAATCTGGTTCCTGGGGAAGCAAAATAAATAGAGAAAAAAAACCCCAGACTTGGAAAATAGTGAGTTGATCAGGTGGAAGTACAAGAAAGTTGTCATTAATTTCATGCTAAAGTGGACGGGTGGGTTCTGGTTGTGTTGTGCTCAGGATTTTCACTGATGAGCTGGATTCCAAACGTGTTTATGGGGTGTGCAGGGCTACGTAGCAGTGAGGTGAGCTGACAAACCTGATAGGGGATTACAATTCAAGAAGTACTAGGGACCACATTTACCCTGCAGCAGTTGCCTGCTGTTCATGCAGTTGTTTGCAGTTCTGTCAAAGCAGAGCTCTAAGAAAACAGTGACTTTGGTGTCATACAGCCCTGGAGAAGGCTCAGACCCACGGGTCTGTGTCAGAAGAGTGTAACCTTCACATGTCAAGGGATCCTTCTGTTTTGCACAGGGTCTCTTGGTAGAAAACACCCCTGTAAAATCAAGTCTAGAAGAATTTTTTGTTCTTTGTTGTTAACTTGTGAGTGCAGATGTTCCCGAGCGTGTTTGTGTCTTGGCAGGTGGTTATACTTCATCACATGCTGTCTAAAGCAACTGTGAAGGCCAGACCCTCTGTCCTGTGGTGTTACAAAAAGGAGCTGGGCTTCAGCAGGTAAGATTCCTCTTGGGTCTCACGCTGAGGACACTGCTTTGCGTGAAGCAAAAGCTCTGTGACCAGCCTGCCCAGCGTAGGTTGAGTGATTTGGTTGTAAGGAGAAATGAGATTAATTCTTGGAGGAGCTGGAGGAAGTTTGGGCTTCCAGAACTGAAGTTTGGTTTCCATACTACAGTTGATACCAGCACCAGGTGGTTTTGGTGTCTATCTGCAGCCCTAATGTGAACTCTGTTCTCCTGAGCCAGTGTCTCCCTGACTTTTTTAACCTCAAAAGGCCAACCTCATCTTTTTAGCCTCAGTAATATTTAGGAGAGAAAGCTGATTAAGCTTTAGACTGCCTTAATTTTGAAGAAGTGTTTAAAATTTTCATTCTTAGATCAGTGTGCACACAGTCAGCGGTTTCTTGCAAAACCGGTTGGTTCCATGGGATATCCAGCACTTTGGGCACATGGGAACGCACCGTGAAAGCAGCAAGTGTGATTCAAAAGGTTTTTTCCTCAGATGCTGCACTCTGAATCATAAAATCATAGAATGGTGGGAGTTGGGAGGGACCTCTGGAGATCGAGTCCAACCCCACTGCCAGAGCAGGGGCACCCAGGGCAGCCCACACAGGAACAGNATTGACCCTCTCGACCTTTCTCCGACTTCCAATTAGAGTAGAACATAGCCCTGAAAACACTTCCCTCAATCTATTTTTAAAGAAAACTTATTTTTATTCTCCAGCCACAGGAAGAAGAGGATGAGGCAACTCCAGAAGAAGATTAAAAGTGGAACTTTAAACATAAAAGAGGACGATCCTTTTGAGTTGTTTATAGCAGCCACAAACATTCGCTACTGCTATTACAACGAGACTCATAAGATTCT
The DNA here is from genome assembly GCA_013399075.1 of Chloroceryle aenea. Classification (NCBI taxonomy): domain Eukaryota; kingdom Metazoa; phylum Chordata; class Aves; order Coraciiformes; family Cerylidae; genus Chloroceryle; species Chloroceryle aenea. The sequence continues at coordinate 35,418 of VWZY01012568.1, forward strand.
TGGCAACACTTTTGGCATGTGTGTGCTTCAGGTAAGGAGTCAAACTTGTCACTTAAAAAGGGCATTGTACTGGTATCGATGGTTTTGAGTTTAAATGCTGCAGGAATAATACTTGTTGCTTCTGCTCCTTCAATGACAATGGTCTTCTGTATCTTTTACAAGGTTTGTGAGGGTCGGGTAACTGCTGGTAGAATTTTACCATGGGGTTGGTTAAAGTCCATGTTAAGTGTGAATTAAACTTTGAGAAATCATGTTCTAGGCTTTCTGTGCCTTTTAGTAGGTGCTGTTTGTGCTGATGAACTCTCAGCAGCTTTGAAGTTTTCTTTCTTTCCTAGGATTTTGAAGCCTTGACTCCAAACCTGCTAGCTAGGACTGTTGAAACGGTAGAAGGAGGTGGAATTGTGGTGATTCTCCTGAGAACTATGAACTCACTGAAGCAGCTCTATACAATGAGCATGGTATGTTCAACCTCAGGTGTCTGCTTTAGTTTTGCCTGTGTTCTGGGCTGTGATTTCCTTCCATCATCTTTTCCTCCTCCTTCCCTCCTCTGAGATTGAATGTATCTTATCCTCAGGAGGTTTTACCAACCTCTGTGACTCAAAATGCTGCTGGCTTACAAGGGAGAAACACCCGTCCTTCACAAATACACCTCTGTTCTTTTGGTTTAGGGTAGGTTTGGAAAGTAGTGATGCCATCAGTCACAGAATGGTTTGGGTTGGAAGGGACCTTGAAAGGTCCTCTAGTCCATCTGCCCACCTAACAGAACGTTAAATGAACAATAGGCCTTCTGAGTGTGTTGTGACCTGGTACTAGGTGAGTTCAGCTTCACAACTGCTGTATATGTCTAGATATAAGCTATTCATCCTCAGCACACTTATATCTAGAGGAAGAACTGTTTCCATGAGTAATAATGTGAATTAAAAGTCCAGACTATTTTTTCTTAGCATCCCCAAGGTGTTAGAAATGTTCTGTTCCTGCCAGCGTTGACCTTTAAGTCAGGCAAGAATAATCACAACCGTTGCAAAAAGTATTGGTGGCAAAAATCACATTTGTAGCAACTACTTAGAAAATGTGGATGTATCAAACAAAGAGAAGATCTGAATCCCCACGTGGGATGCAGTGTTGGTGGAAAGGGAGACAAATCCACGAGAGTAGAAAAGAAGGTTGGATCATCCATGAGTGACAACCTGATAAATAATCCTTGTGGCTGCTCTTCCTTCTCCAGACTGACTTTTCCCTCTTCTTTCAGGACGTACATTCTCGCTACAGAACAGAGGCCCATCAGGACGTGGTAGGACGGTTTAATGAGAGGTGAGTTATTCAGATGGTTCAGGATCCAGACTGTGTGCCCAAGAAGAGTGTCTGGACCAGCGTCGTGTGCTCGTAGTAGGAAAGCATCCTGTTGGCTCACAATGGAACAGAGCTTCTTGGAACAGAACTCGTGTCCTGGAAATGAGTAGTTTGTTGTTGGGGGAACTGTGCATCAAACTTTGGTGTCAGTTACCAGGGGTAAAAGTAAATAAGCCCAGATTTGTAAGCTTTTCTGAGTCCTTGCGTTGAAAAGCTCCATAGAAACATGTGCTCTGGGTGCACCAAAGTTCAGACAGTTCTTGTACTACTGTGAAACATCAAACTGCTTCGTGTGGAGTGTCCTCTAGTTTTAGAGGTGTCACATGAAGGTGCTTTCTCTGCATTCGTTGTATAGAAGCAGCTCGTACCAAGTGAGTAGTTCTAGCAGCAGGAAAATGGCAGAAATCATTCTTCAGCCTGCAGGTGGTTATGTGATGCCAGAAGCTAGAAGGATGAAGAAACCAGCACTGACTCCACTCTTCGGGGGTCAGCATTTGTCATAATTGCTGTGGATTTGTGTCTTTTATGCAGCTACCTCCTGCTTAATTACTGTCTTGGTAGATTGTCTTCAGTCAGTGTTCTCTGGAGACACCATGGTCAGTGGGGTGCTGTTCTGTGTAGATAATCCTGATTTTATGCTAAGAGGTGTAGAGCCAGTTGCATGAACGTAGAATTTAAATTACCTACCAAAATTGATTGTGTTGCTGGTGTTTTTACTGAGTTGCCTTTACTTGTCTGCTCAGGTTCATTCTGTCTCTGGCCTCATGCAAGAATTGCATGGTGATTGATGACCAGCTGAATATCTTGCCCATCTCCAGTCACGTTGCAAACATCACGCCTGTTCCACCCCAGTCACAGGTCAGTGTCAGCTGGTTTTCCTTGGGAGAAATTGGTATGAGCTGAGCAGGGTGTGTTAAAGATTGAAAAAAGAGGATGCTTTTCCTCCACCCGGATTCCTATCAACTGATAGTCTTGGGGAGAGGAAGTAGAACACTCTTCAAAAATGAAACCTGCTTTGGGTGAAGAATGGGAAGCTGTCTTTTCTTTCCTCCTTGCATTTTCCTCTGTCACAGCTTTATTTTGTTGTGCTTGCCTGCATTTATTGATTTTTGCTGTAGGGCTGTTTAGCCTCGTCAGCAGGAGCTTAATTGCTGTGGTTGCTCTTGCAGAAGCTCATAAAGAGATGTCAAGCTGATGGACAATTGGGACGAGACAAATAAAAAGACCTTTTGATGGTTGGAGGATGGGAAATGAGTATATTGCCAGCTCAGGAGACACCTGATACCTGGAAGCCATGGTGGTCGTTTCAGGTTCTGGGTTAAAGATGCCACATCTGGCAAAACTCAGTGAAGAAAAGCCACACATACAGCTCGTGCTGTTTAAATTGTATTCTTTTATCACTTTCAGTTGTAAACTAAACTAAAATGGAACCGGTTTTAGACAGAAATCTTTAAGCTTTTGAACTGTGTTTTTGTGGCCTAAGAAATACCAATATAGTAAAACCACTTGAACACAGCATTGATTTTAGAAACCAAAACTCCCTTAACAACCATAATATTGTCAATAGCAATACTGACAGCAGCACAAATGATGATCTGCTGGATGGGTAGATTGATGCTGTTGGAATTTTAAGTGACAACAGGGAAAATCAGAATTGATTGCCATTTAAAATTGATTCCTTTAGTGTCTGGTTTTATTGTTTAGCTATGAAAATCTCAATACTGGCTTGAAAACTGCTGCAGTATTGCTGCTGCAGTAGGTTTTTTTCGCTCTGTGGCAATATGTACACCCTGTACAACAGGAATAACAATGATTATAATATTTTAGTACAGTCTGAAGGCGGAAAAGTGAATTAAATTGTTGAGAAAATTTGTCTTCTTCTTAGCAATGCCATTCTCCAGTTACCAGGTACTGAGAGAAAAACATTTCCTTTTTTCCTTCAAGCTTGGGGAAACCAAGATACCCACCTCTTGTGTTAAATATCTCTGGCTATTTAATTTTTTTCCATTTCTAGGGAGTATGTTCAATGTGTAGTAACATTTTCTCTTGGATATCTTTCTCTGCCTGAAGAGAGATCAGAGGACATCACAAAGGTATAATTGTGTTGAAATGTCCTTTACTAATCCTGTTGTGGTAAATCCTGTGCTTACAGGAGGACAGCCTCCGGCCACAGGACTTGGAGCTGAGAGAACTGAAGGAGAGCTTGCAGGATACACAGCCTGTAGGGGTTTTGGTGGATGGCTGTAAAACCCTGGATCAGGTTAGTGTGGTGGTTAAAGCTGAGATATCTGTGCTTGATAAGTCACCTCTGGTACTGGTGTTTGTGTCTTATCAGATCTGAGGGTGAACAGTGATGGGTGAGGTCTTAGAGCTCAAGTATCAGTGATTATCTTCATGAAGTGGAGAAGAAGTGGGAGGACTAGAGTGGAGACAGGAGGCTGATCTGGAGAAGTGTGTGTATGAAAAGATGATGAGCTCTCAGGGGTTTGGATAAGCAGGAAACTTAACCTGAACTCCTCCTCTGAGAGCAGTGAGCCTCTTCCCATCTTGCTGAATATACTCTGTGGTCAGTGGCATAGAGGCAGTAACTGAGAATTGCTCTGCTGGTTGTTGGTCTGTGTTTTGACCTGAATCATTTCAAGAACTCGTTGGGCCACAATTACCAACCACTTCTTGCACATTGTCTGTCTGGTTTTTAATGTTCAGCTCTCCCATCTTGTCCTCTTCTTCCTCCTCTAGGAAAGAAGACAGGTACTAGTGGCAACTCTTAAGTAATGCCAAAAGCAATTCAAACACAGCTGATTTTTTTCATTATTTTTTCTGACCATCAGGCTAAAGCACTTCTGAAATTTATTGAAGCCATTTCTGAGAAGACTCTGAGGAGCACTGTGGCATTAACAGCAGCCAGGGGACGTGGTAAATCTGCTGCTTTGGGGCTGGCTATTGCTGGAGCCGTAGCTTTTGGGTAAGTGATCCCCCCCTCATCTCCCAGGCTTTAGTTACAACCATGAGTTTAAGAAGAAATAAATGACAGAATCTGAATGTATTTATCTGACATCCCCTCCCTTTTTATTCTTGTGTCTTCTGCTTGCTGCATGTACTGATATTCATGTTTTTCATGTTTTATTTTGCAGTTACTCCAATATCTTCGTGACATCTCCCAGCCCTGATAACCTTCACACTCTGTTTGAGTTCATATTTAAAGGCTTTGATGCACTGCAGTATCAGGTACGGAGAGCAGGCTGCTCCTCAGTATTTCCACAGTGTTCCCTTTTAGGAGAGGGTTTGTTTCTCTATATTTTGTTTCTATGTATTAACCTATCAGCCTTTTTCCTAACGTTCTGCAGAAAGGAATGGTAGTACAGTTATCTTTCCTTCTTTGTTTTTAAGCTGGGCTAACCAGTTTCTTTGTGAGGTAGTTTGTAACATAAGTAAATAGTTTCTGAATTTAGAGTTTTTAACTGCAACATGAAATAACAGTGTGGTCGTAATGAGTTTATTTTGCTGATAACAGTACATGATATTTCACTTAGATCTTGGCTTGTTCATCCTGTTTAACAATATTTCCTTTCAGGAACATCTGGACTATGAGATTGTCCAGTCTTTAAATCCAGAGTTTAACAAGGCTGTCGTCAGAGTGAATGTGTTCAAGGAGCACAGACAGACCATTCAGGTACCTGGCTGCTTTTGCACTCCTGCTTTTCTACTTTTGTTCCTAACTGCTGGATTTACTGATGCTGTAGCTGATATGCTTTTAAGCATGTTCATTTTATGTGATGTGTAACTGTCCTGATTAATTCTGCTTTAAGTCAGACCCTTTTTTCTGCTGAGTGACTTTCACAAAAGATCTTATTTCTGTGAATAACTTGTAGGTGACAAAGCTCCCTTGGTAACTGCTTGTGGGTTTCTTCATGAAACCAAAGCAAAGGAAGATGAAAGACACAGTGAAGGAAGAGCATAAGCAGCCAGTGATTAGATTCCCTTTTTTGTTTTCATGATCTCTGCAGATAAATTTGTGTGGACATGTGCAAAATGAGATGTGTGACCTAGTCCGTGTTAGGGTAACGAGCCCTCTCCCGACTGTTTGTTTTCATGTCTTGGTCTCTGGTTTGATGGTGTGAAGAACAGAGACAACAAACAGCTTTTCAGAGCTCTGGCTTTGCCAGCTCTGACATTTCCAGACAAGCTGTAGCTGCTGCTGATGGTGTGTTCTCATTCCTTGCAGTACATACACCCGGCTGATTCTGTGAAACTGGGTCAAGCTGAACTGGTTGTGATTGATGAAGCTGCAGCCATTCCTCTGCCCCTGGTGAAAAACCTGCTAGGCCCTTACCTTGTTTTCATGGCTTCTACCATCAACGGGTAAGGCTTGAGCAGCAACTCTCTACCTGGGAAAGCAGTTGTGCAAGTGCCAGTGGACTATTGCTTATGTACAGTACTGCTGTTATCACACGCTGTTACATCAGGGCGAGATAATTCTGCATCTGGAACTGCTCCTTAAATAACCAAGAGTCAGTACTTGAACTTGGTGCTTTCCTTTGGTTCCTCTGGGGATTCATTAAGTGTTGACTGGCACCTCTTCTGCTACAAGAAGCAAATACATAAAGAGGATTCAGCAGTGTGTTGGGAGAGGGGAGAATGACATCTTCCTTCCAGTGTGGTGAGGCTGAGAAGGGGACAGGGGAGGCTGCCCTGTGCTAACGTGTCCAAGAGTGTCACAAGGCAGCGATTCTCACAGATGGTTCTTGCAGGGCTCTGGATGGTGCCAAGTTCTGTGCTGGAGCTTCCCCTTGGCTCTGGTTGTTTGCTTCAGACTTTTGTCCTCTGCTTTTCAGGTATGAGGGTACTGGTCGCTCGCTATCTCTGAAGCTCATTCAGCAGCTCCGTCAGCAGAGTGCACAAACCCAAGTCACCATGACAGCAGAGAACAAATCTACAGCTACAGCTAAACTTGCCTCAGGTACCCTGTTGTGTTCTGGGCTGTGCTGTATCACCACGCCAGCTGGTGCTGCCCCATGGGTATCCCAGGTGTCCATGTGCTTTGCAGCTGTAGGAAGGCAGTGTTGTGGGAAAATGAAGGAACTCTCCTCTTTTTTTTCTTCATGATTTTCAGATGTAAAGGGTTTTAAGGGATAAAAGCTATTTGAGTCACAATTTCCTAATCTCCTGGGAGCCTCTCAGAAGATACTGATGCTGTTGGGTTCTTTGCCAGCTGTAACTTCCAACGCTAGATGTTGTTCTCTGAAATCTGTTTGCAGCTCGTACATTGCATGAAGTCTCCCTCCATGAGTCCATAAGATATGCCCCTGGTGACCCAGTTGAAAAGTGGCTAAACGATCTGCTGTGTTTGGACTGTCTCAACATCACCAGAATTATCTCGGGCTGCCCGCTGCCGGAGACTTGTGACCTGTATCCTTATGCAAATGTTGTGCTCTGATCCCAGTACATTGCTGTCAGGTGAAGGAGCCTTTTTCAAGCTGATTACTAGGAGGTTCTCCAGCTAACATGAGAACCTCAGCCCATGATCTTTTGGAGAAGTCTTTTAAGATCACACTTCTCTAGCTGAGCTCTTACCGCTGCCTTGTAAGACCGGTGGTGTGCGTAACCAGTTTTACTCCAGAATGAAGTACAAATGAAGGATATGAAAGCCATAAACACTGCCCAAAGTCATGCTTGTAGCTGTAGAGTTAAGAGCACAAGCCAGCTTGTAGCCGTAGGCTGTATTAAAAATACAACTCCTAAACCAACAAGGGGTTTTCTTCTTCCAAGAGGCTGTTCCCTTAACCCCTGTGTTTAGATACTACGTAAACAGAGACACCCTTTTTTGTTACCACCGAGCATCAGAAGTTTTTCTGCAGAGACTGATGGCCCTCTATGTGGCTTCACACTACAAGGTAAAGCTTGTGCCACTTCTGTCACAATTTCAGCTTGGGATTTTGGGGAGGGAGAGGTGCTTGTTAGGACAGTCTAAATGAATTAGCCTAATTGAGGTTTCCTGAACAGCTTCAGTTGCTTCCTGTGGTACACAGATCCATATTCTCCCTTCTGTCTTGGTCTTGGCTGAATATAAGGAGTTTCTCTTGTGAAAAACAGATGCTGACTGTGGTAGTGTAAGAGCTGTGATCTGGCCTCTGACTTTTTCATCCATCAGTCTTGCACTAGTTCCAAGTTTCTTACCAGCCCTACATTCAGAATATTGAGAATTGTTTAGAAGTCAGCTGCTAGCATTGCACTGAACTTTAAAGCTCTTCTCATGGAATAATTCTTCACCTTTTGGCTATGTCTTTACCCTCCAGAACTCCCCCAATGATCTCCAGATGTTATCTGATGCACCTGCCCATCATCTTTTTTGCCTTTTGCCACCCGTTCCACCTACCCAGAATTCGTTACCAGAAGTACTTGCTGTGGTGCAGGTAAGAGAGCAGCATTTCTGTGTGAACTCCTGCAGTACAGCAGCACCCTGCTGTCAGACAGTGTGTACCCTCTAGGAGTAGGTTGTGTCCTAGGGCTGTTGTTTTGTGTGTGTGACAACGCTGTATTAAGGCTGTTTTCCCCCTGCTTTCCTTTGCTGTATAAGTTCATTGTGATGCTGATCCCTTCACACAGACCTCCCAGACTCCACAATGTGTTTGTGTTGAGAAGCCTTCTGAGGAGCTGAGCTGCTGCTTCAAGAGGTGACTTTGCCCTCCTATTCCAACTTCCTTCCTGGAGAGTTGGTTTACCTGTTCATACTGCTTATCCCACAATTCTTACATTCCTTTTGTTTGCAGTAGAACTAGAAAAATACAAACTCCTCAGATGTATGTTCTTGGAGTGTAAAAATATTGCAGCCCTTGACTGTTGGGTATCTGACGATCCACTCCCTGCCTTAAGAGCACAGATTCTTAACTATCTGTGTTTGATGCAGCTAGTTCAATCTACTGCTTCTTAAAAGAAAAAGCCCCATTTACATGAAAAATATATTTAAAGAGAAATACTGGTGGGACAAGCTTTCATTTTTGCTGTTAATGGATGCTGAAGGGACTGGAAGATCTCTGTGAGGAAAGGCTGAGAGCCCTGAGGCTGTTCAGCTGGAGAAGAGCAGCCTGAGAGGGGAGCTGAGCAATGGTTCCAAATCTCTGCAGGGTGGGGGGCAAGGAGAAGGGGCCAGGCTCTTGTCAGAGGTGCCCTGGGACAGGACGAGAGGTGATGGTCACCAGGGGAAACACGGGAGGTTCCACCTCCCCAGGAGGAGAAACTTCTTCCCTGGGAGAGGGACAGAGCCTGGCCCAGGCTGCCCAGAGAGGCTGTGGAGTCTCCTGCTCTGGAGACTTTCCAGCCCCCCCTGGCTCTATTCCTGTGTGGGCTGCCCTGGGTGACCCTGCTCTGGCAGGAGGTTGGACTCGATGCTCTCCAGAGGTCCCTTCCAACCCCACCATTCCATGATTACCGGTCTTTTACCTTCTCTGGCAGGTGTGCATGGAGGGAGAGATCTCTCGACAGTCTATCATGAACAGCCTTTCTAGAGGAAAGAAAGCTTCTGGTGATCTCATTCCCTGGACCATTTCAGAGCAGGTGAATAATTTGGCTGTGCACTCTCACGCATTTCAGCACTATTCCTTAATTGCAGAGTACTCATTTGTGTGCTTTAAATTGACTTTTGTCTCCTCTGCAGTTCCAAGATCCGGACTTCGGGGGCCTCTCTGGTGGGCGCGTTGTTCGCATTGCAGTTCATCCAGATTATCAGGGGGTAAAGTGTTCTTTGGACCCAGTTAGTGGAAATGGTCCCCAGTGGTACCACGAGAAGGGCTGTACGGGTGGAATTCAAGAACAGATTTTCATTCATCCAGATTTCAGCATTTTAAGCCAGAGGTAGAAACAGAACGAGACACAGAAATGGGCAGATCCTCAGGCTGGGGGGCATTGCTTTCCTCTGCATGGGTAGCAAACCAGTGCTCCTGTCATTACAAGCAGCACTATACAGCCAAGATCCAGTGATATTTACTGAGATTACCAAATTTTCACCCTGGTGTTTGGCATTTTCTGGTTGCTGGACTTAAACACCAAGAATTATTGCTCAGCCCTGAACCACCAGCTGAGCTCTGGCCGTGATTTTAGCCATTCAGGTTCTGTAGTGTCCTTCTCCGTGCTGCTGTTGGGTAGTAAAAGAAACCACATTTTTGTATTGACTTTGCACTGATGATTGTTAAAGGGTTTGTAAGGGGAGAATGTTGTTGCCTTGTCTTAAAAACTAGATGCATCTTGTTGCTTACAGTGTGTTTCTACTTCACAGATGGGCTACGGCAGCAGAGCTCTGACTTTACTGCAGATGTACTATGAAGGCAAATTCCTGTGTTTGGATGAAAAAACAACTGAAAAGCCAAAAGAAATTGCAACTGTAAGCAGTGAGGTATGGAGCTGAGTACAATTTTCTGTGTTTTCTGGTCTGCTAAGCTGTTTGTGCTTCACAAGTCTCGAATCATTCCTCTCTGTAAAGAGGAAATACTTGTATTTATCTTCTTTATACAGAATTAAGAGCTGTAATGTGCAGATTTCTGTGAGGATTGCTACTAACCCGTTTCCACTTTCTTTTTCAGGCTGTTAGTTTGTTAGAAGAGGTTGTGACACCTCGGAAGGACTTGCCTCCTTTACTTCTCAAACTGAGTGAGAGGCAAGCTGAAAACCTGGACTACTTAGGGGTATCTTACGGCCTAACACCAAGATTACTCAAGTAAGGCACTACTCTGTTTACTAGCTCTTGGTCCTAAGTGCATCCTTTAGAGTAGTTTTCCCTCAGGCTCCTTCTGAGGGCAAACCCATTCCCTTCTTGGTTGTCTCTGTGACTGTTCTAAACAGTTAATTAGCTTTAATTGCTCACGTTTTCCAGGCTAGAGAAGTATGAACAGCCTGTGATAAGTATGGAGGAGTTAAATACTTCTTCCTATCACCTGGAGAAGCTGGAGCTACTGCTGACTTCAAAGCTGCTTGTTTCTTGACTAATGTAAATGCTTTTCACCAGCAACTATGTCTGCTTCTTGCTTTTTGTAGTGTGGAGGAAGTGAGTTACTGCAGCAGTAACTAATGGATTCATTTTTCTTCAGTTTTAGTTCCACCTCACCAGATAGTTTTATAGAAAAACACACAAGTCTATAATAAAAGCAAACTTTTAAAATATTACCAAATTCTGTATAATATTTAGGTTTCTCACACCTTCTTAGTCATAATGTGGGAAGTTTTAAATCCATAGTTTGGGAGACAGATGGAAAAGAATGTGGAATTTCTTCCTCTCACTAGCCTAAAAGCAAAACAGTCATTTATTACCTAAAACCTTGGGTCCTTGCTGGCCTGCCTCTGCTTTCAGAAGATTTCGGGTGCTCTACAAGCACATGAGATGAGAGTGAATTCAACAGAAGTAGGAAGAGCTCTGAAGGCCAGTTTGTGACTGACCCACTCAGAACAATAGCGGACAGCTACGTGCGATTTGGCACTTCAGAGACTGGGCCTGCTTCATTCCCTGGCAAACATGCTGCAAAGTTCATGCCCAAATGTGGTGGTGAATTGGTTAGCTGTGCAGGAGAGCTTCAGAACTGAATGTTACTCTGAAATAGTCTCACATCTTTGCAAGTTGTAAAGTAAATGGTTCATTTGAGCGATCTCTCTCAGGGCAGAGGGAGAGAATAAAGTGGTTGACTAATTCTTTTTAGTTATTTGGCTGTTAATTGTGGTAGGATAGATAAAAAAAAAGGATGAATAGTGGTGTAGGGGGAAGCTGGGGTACACATGGAGGGCTTCCTGCTGAAATCTGCAGCATCCTGCACAGCTGATGAGTAGACATCCCATGGCTGTGGAGAAGGTTGCCAGTGACAGTTGCTCTGGAGCCTGGCTTCTCTCTTCTGTCTGGGTTGCCATATGTTTGGGCTCAGCAGGTCTTTTTATTCTAGTCCTCCTTTTATTGGGTGAAAAGAATTGTTGGATCAGTTCACCACTAAGATGCAACAGGAGGATGGAAAGGGATGTCAGCAGGACTTGAAACCTGGGAGTGCCAGGGAAAATCTTCATTCACTGGAGAAGAGCAAAGCTGCTGAAGTACATTGCAAATCCTCAGCCTCTCCCCAGGGTATCCCTTTGGAGTCTGTGATATTATTGGTCAAAACCTATCTGCCTGTTTGTAAAGGATGCCCTGCAAGCCTGTCAAATACAGTAACTCTTGGATCTGTCAGTCTGTGAAAGTCTGTTAAGTTTTTGATATCCCAATCACCACTTTCCACTCCTTGAGTTAGAACCTCAGTCATTTTGATGGCTGTCACTCCTGCTGTCAGCATTCATCTTCATTAACTGGTGGCAAGCCTTTTGCTTCCTTTCCAGCAGTTCTTCTTGTACAGTAGATAGACTGAATTTAATGACTGTAGAATCAACAGCTCCATAACTCTCAGTCTCTTTTCTCTTTCCCCCAGGTTTTGGAAGCGTTGGAGATTTGTGCCAGTTTATCTACGGCAGACACCAGTAAGTAGCGTACTGTTCCTGAATGAAATCCAGCCCTATTGAAATCACTGGGCATCTTTCCATTAGCTTCTGAGAGATGTGATTTGGGCAGAAAAGTTTTCTGAGGCTACATTTGGGGGTTGTTAGACATTCATTGTTGTTCTTTGGGCCTAGAGTTAACTAAAGGAGTTAGGTTTTAGGAAGATGAATACGGTCTTATAAGAATCATGGAATTGTTTAGGTTGGAAAAGACCTTTAGGTTCATCAGCTGGTAGCCCAGCACTCTCAGGTCACTGCTGAACCATGTCCCTAGTAGTTTGTACTTAAAATATTAGAGGGGCAACTGTTGAGGGTTGTTAATGTTACTGGTAAAATATGAAAGTGGCCCTTGAACTGACTGCTCTTGTTTTTCCTGGAGTTCACAAAAAATAGCACTAGGAGTTACAGTTCTTGGGGGGTAATAATTTCTTTGCCCTGTGTCACTGCATTTTTTCTTTTGTTTTTCTGTCTCTTGAGCTGTACCTTGAGTTTGCAATGCTGGTGGCTACTGGTTACCTCAGGAAGTCAAAATCCCTCAGCACTGGGATTTACCAGATCCTAGAAGTTCGTAGATTTCACATTAGGTGATCAGTACTGGTTGACACACATGGTGGTGTTGATTTAGAAAACCTTTGATGTCTTCATTGGTCACAGAGTGCAAAACATTCATGGGGATGATGTGGAATATTTCTTACTTATTAGAATGACCTGACTGGTGAGCATTCGTGCATCATGCTGAAGATGCTGAATGAAGAGGACTCTGAGCAGGAGCCTTGGCTTACTGCCTTCTGGAAAGGTAACTTTGATTTTTGCTAATGCTGGAAGAATCTTTGGGATATTCATTCTAGAGGTCCCCAGGAGTCATGTATTTTATCATCTTGTCCTACAGATTTTAGGAGGCGGTTCCTTTCTCTGCTTTCCTACCAGTTCAGCACGTTCTCTCCTTCACTGGCACTGAATATTCTCCAGAACAAAAATATCAAACAGCAGCCACAGCCACGTGAGTACCCTGCTTCACACTGCTCAATTAGATTGCAGTTTAAAGTCTGTCTATATGTTTGGCACAGTTCTCAAAGTGCCAGGAATTACTCTTCTTCAGTTACTGTGTTTTGTTCCTGTTAGCCAGGAAAATGCTTGTGATTCTAAGTAAAAGCTAAGAGGACGTTTTCTGCCACTGAGAACAGGTAGTGGTGGTTTTTTGGTGGTGGGTTTTTTTTCCCCCTCTGCTTTTTTCATTGAAAAAATTAACCCAAAATGAGAAGGCTCCTGACCAAAAGAGCTAAATGCGTAACAAAGCATGGATGGGTAACTGACCCCTGCCAAATCCAGTGTGGAATTAGAAAGGAAGTGTTTAATAGCAAGGGTCAGTAGGCAGAGCAGCTTGCTTAGGATCTTAAGAAGAACATTGTCAGCAGAAATTTGGAAATGGGAAGGTGATGTCTTTCTAAGAGAGGCTTTAGTTCAGCTGTGTGTTCTTGGGCTCAGTCCAGCGCTTGCTGGGGGAAACATGCGGGTGGTATAATAGAAAAATGGGCCAGACAAGACAGTTGTAACAGTCACTTCAGAGCAAACTGCTGTTTTCTCAGTAGGCTTAACAGAGGGCTTTGGTATTCTGTGTCTTGGGGGGTTTTACTGCCTGTCTTTGGTTGCTGCTACAAAGGAACAAAGCTCTTTAACAGCAAAACTGGTTTAAGACAGGTAAAGCCTGGGCAAACTGTTTCTCAACCCTCACTGTTTCCAGTCTCTCTGATCTTCAAGTTGATCTGCTGCTCTGCTTTAACAGTTGCAGTGTTCTTCATATGGATGTGACAGAGCCCTAAACCATGACAGTATGTCTATCAAAAAAAGACTCTGAATATCCAAGCCAGTCTGAATAGCAGCGTTGTGCCTCGTATCTTGATTTCTGAAGTGTGTTGGGAAGAGAACCTGTGGGGTAGCAGTTGCCCTTTACTTGCTGATACGATAAACAACTTGTGAATTGCATGTTAAATCCTGGGGAACTATGAAAAACAGTCTTGACTTTGCTGTCTTTTTATTGTAGCCATCAGCCGTGCTGAACTGGAATCAGTTTTCATCCCATATGACCTGAAGAGATTAGAGATGTACTCCCGCAACATGGTGGACTATCATCTCATCATGGATATGGTACCTACCATTGCCAGGATGTTTTTTCTCAACCAGATGGGGGATATCTCTCTCTCTGCTGCACAGTCAGTAGGTATCACTGCAAGAACAAGCCTTGCTTCACCTGTCTTATGTATTTGGAAGAGTTTCCTCTTTCATATCATCTTAAAAAAAAGACTTTGTTTCAGTCCATTGCTTCTTTTGTAGCCCTCTTTGTGATTTCTGCTGCTTGTCATGTTCTTCCACCTTTATTGTTTGCTTTTGATAAAAGTTGTAGGGACCCTACACTGTTGTGTGTTCAGTGAAGCACTCGATGCATTTATGAAACGTTTGAACCATGGTTTAAAAACCCTTCAAAATCTTCTGGCTTTTGAGCTGTACTTCAGAAGAAAGATATTAATCTGTACTGAGCATGGCACGGCTCCTGCCATCTACAGAATCATTTAGGGGTGTTCCTGTGCATCTAAGAAAGCTTCAGCTCGTACCAGAGAAGCCTTGTGTAGGGAGTATAGAGGCTGTTATCTATTTGTATTGGCTCTAAAAGCCTTTAAAACTGAAATAGCTTGTTGTCTCCTCAGGCCCTTTTTCTAGGGATTGGCCTACAGCATAAATCTCTGGACCAGCTGGAAAAGGAGGTAGAACTGCCCAGCAGCCAGCTGATGGGTCTCTTCAACAGAATCATCCGCAAAGTAGTCCAGGTAGGAGCATCATGATGAGCTTTGTCTTGGTTGTATCGAACCAAAGGGTAATTCCCTGGCACTGAGAGAAAGCTGAATCAGAACTTAGCATGCCCTCAGTACCTCTGAACTTCTTGGGACGATGGGAAAATCCCAGTGAAAAAAAGCAGGTATTTGTGGCATTAATTTATAGTGTTTTCCTGAATAACAGTGCTGGTGTTCTATTTGTTTAACATTGAAATGTCCTGACCGAGATTGCCAGCTGAGCCTGAGCCATTTGTTTATGATTGTTCACCTGCATTGGTGGCATCTCAACTTCTCCTGGGGAAAAACCCCACAACTTTTCCAATATCATTAGAATTGAAGTGAAATAAATGGTACATTTTGGATCTGGCTTCCTTTCTCTCTTAATGTCAGTGATAAAGTGAGTAATGTGCTGGGTTATAAACTGATGGGATGGACAGGATACTGGCCAACTGCTTGCAACTGCTTGCTGAGCCTGGGACCTGTAGTTCTGAAGGCTTGGGGTGCAGTAGCTTTGCTTCTGCAGTCTGGCAGAGGTTGTTCATTGGAGAAGTGATTTCCTTTGCATAACACCCTTATAATTATCTTGAAGAAAATAACACCAAAACCCCCCAGATAGGCAGCTTTTAGCTGCAAATGTTAACCAAGTGGTGTTACATTCATGCAGTATGTTGTAAACTCCAAGTTCCCTACATTTATGTGAGTGACACTGAGTGCTGACTGATTTATTTTTATACTTCTTATAAAAGCTGTATATAATCCTGCCTTCAGGAAGCAGCCTTGAGCTTTTTCTTCCAGCATGGTGGAATGCATGCACCAGAAAGAAACAACTACCCGGTGATAGGAAGAGTTTTGTGGAGACAGAGGGCATTTCTTATTTCTTTTAAAGTAATAACCCCAAAGAAATATCAGCAAGTCTTAGATGTGTTGGCTTATTTAATTTGCAGTTGTTCAACACAGTCCAGGAAAAAGCTGTGGAGGAGCAGATGGTGGCAACAAAGGATATTGTGATGGAGCCAACATTGAAATCTTTACATGATGATTTGGTAATTATGAACTTTCTTCTTGATACATATGCAAACACTTCATGGAATTCCCTGGAGTGTGGAAGCCTTGTAATCTAATTTTTCTTGGATGGAAAGAATTCTGTATCATGTCTGTCATTTTATGGTAGTTAAAACCTGATAGCTTTGCTTCTAGTCACGCTTTGTTAAGCTGCAATACAGATTTTGCTCTTGGAGTTATATAGTACAAGTATCTCTATTTAAATAGCATAAAATGCAGTTATATAAGAGAGGGAAGCTTTTGGGGATCATCTGGTATTTGGTTCTGGGGATGTGCTTCTCTTTCAGCAGGAAAGATGTTTTCCTTCCATTACATGGCCACTGTTACACTGCAAACTTAAAGCATCTGTTGTGCTGTGCTGTTGTAGGAAGAAGCTGCAAAGGAATTCCAAGAAAAACACAAGCAAGAAGTGGGGAAGCTGAAGGAAATGGACCTTACACAGTAAGAATTTATCCATATGAGTCCCAAATCCAGTTCTCCCTG
Organism: Chloroceryle aenea; assembly: GCA_013399075.1. Lineage (NCBI taxonomy): Eukaryota > Metazoa > Chordata > Aves > Coraciiformes > Cerylidae > Chloroceryle > Chloroceryle aenea. The sequence continues at coordinate 51,641 of VWZY01012568.1, forward strand.
GAGATCTCTTTGAAAGCTGGGTCACTAGCACATCTTGCTGAGATTTGTGTCCCTGCCAGACAGCAGCTTTGTCTTTATCAGCTCTCTTAGCAGCTGCTTTGTTTCAAACTCAAAACACTCTTTCCAGTATGGATTAAATTCCATAACAACTCCTGTTCAAGGCCATTCACCTGTTTACCTCAGAACACGAACTCATTGCCCGAGAAGTGCGTCACACTCCTGAGTGTGAACTTCCTTTTTTCTGCTGGTGTTTGGAGCAGAAAGGCAGAGGTGGTGAGTTAGGTCACAGCTGATGAGGAGTGAGATCTCTCTGTCTGTCTGTCTGTGGAACTGTATCACTGAGTTGTTGTTAGACCTGGGGCTGGCTCCTTGTTACTGTGCTGCAAACAGAAGATGTATTCCAAACAAGATGTATTCCAAACAGGAACAGGACCAGTCCCCAGCTCTGTCCCAGTGCCTCTGGCCAGAGCTCAATTACATTCTTCTTTTATCTCTGTTCTCTTTTGTCACTTAAATGGGAAATTACTCATGGTAGTAGCTCTTTCTGTGTATCTATGTGTCATTCTTGATCCTGGCTGTGTACACTGTGTATATCACACACACACAAGTTATGTAGTTCTACAATATGGGGTAATAAAACAAGATGCTTGGGTTGAGAACTGGTTCTAATTTTAGTTTCCCGTGCTTCTAGAAAGAGTGATTAGTTTCCTCAAACCCTGTTCTTTTGCTGTCTGGCTTGGCTGTGTGTGCAGCTCAAGTGAAAACAGTACCTGGCTAATTTTAATGTTCTCATCTTCAACAGAAAAAACCCAAAACATCAAAACCCCAAACTAATGCAAAAAGAGCAGCCAACCAGAGCTTCTTTTACTAACCACAGTGTGCAGAGATGCCTTTTAATTGCTGTAGAGCTGGACAAGTTGTAAGATACTGAGCTGGTGAAGCAGCAATTTACTCAAAGTGTCAGCAGATGTCTCTCTTTCTGGACCAACAGGAGTTCCACAAACCACTGATTCTCTCCCTTCTCTCTCTCCTCCTCCCACTTTTTGTCCTATAAATCCTCTTTATTGTACTAACATCCCAGAAAAGTTGTCTGGTTTAGCTCTAGATTAAGCTCTGTTAAATTTGAGACAAGGAATAAAAGTTTCTTTGAATCTTTGGTCATCTTGTTGGAAGGAAGGACAAAAATGCACGTGAAGTGACTCGCAAGTTGGTCACGTTAGGAAAAATACAACCAGAATGTTTTAGAAGTTTTAATTCTGGTTTTTAGCATTGGTAGTGTCAGGTACCTGTTTGTCATTTTGAACCATGTTCTCTTCTTTTTTTTCCACCCAGAAAGAGATTTGTTTTCCCCTCCATCAGGATCCAATTTGAACACTTTTCAATACAGGTTATAGAAAACTAATAGAAGGGAGAGAGCTGTTTGATTTGAAAAGGCTTTGTCCAGTATTGTTTGGCCTTGTATGAACAAGGGCCAGTCTATTCTAAATCCTGAGAACTCGAGGTGGAGAGCAGCCACTTCATTTTGCTGCAGGGCTGCTTTGCCTAGTTACATTTCTATGTGATTTCCAGGGTACTTGGACGCCCAGACAAGAGGCACAGAACAGGAGCTTATTTGAATAGCAATTGTTGGCTTCAATTCTCTTTTCAAAAGAAAGCTGCAGGTCTTCATTTTTTTTTTTATTTCTGGAGCAGCAAAGCTGGACCATGAAGCTTGGCTGGTCTAATTGTTGCTGTTAATTGAGTCAACTTTCCTTTAGAAGCCATTGCTTTTTGCATCCTCTTCCTTTAACACCACAACCATCCTTCTCCTCTGCTTCGGAGGGAAGGGGAATGAAAAAACCCTCAAGGTTTTTCTAAAGAAATCTCTGGAGTGAATACAGATCTGATTGTGGTTGTCAGGCTTAAAGATGCGGTGATTGAAGGGTCTACCTTTTAAGAACTGTAGGCAGAGGACAAGGACACACGACTGCTACGGAGAGTGGAACCTTTTTGGCCCCGTGTTCTGCTTTTGTAACTGATGTTCTCTCCTCAGCACTCTGCTGTTCTGCTGAGGGGCTTTCACAGAACAGTTTTGTGGTGTTTACAATAGGGGCTCCTGAGAGAACTTCATTCCCCACTCACCAGCTTTGGATGGGGACAATTGTGGGTTGCTATTGACCTAGTTTGGGCTGAGTCTGCTGACAGGGTGGTGACAAGCTATTGTATCCCTTTGCCTGTCTCGTTTTCTGTGTATTTCCAAAGAACTGATTTGGCTGGGTGCTGATGCAGTGGCTTTGTTTGCAGAGTAGCCTGTGCCTGACAATATAATGACCTTATTTTTTCTACTTTGTCCTAGCAATTTTATTTATTTTACTTGAATTTTCCTTCACCTTTTTCACTTAGATACATTATCCGAGGTGACGACGAAGAATGGGATGAGGTGCTGAGCAAAGCCGGACAGAACGCGTCCGTCGTCAGTTTGAAAAGGTTAAGGAAGTTGAAATGCTCCACAGGGGTGTCTCGGGTCTTTCCTGCTGGTTTTATTATAACATTTCTCAAAAGAGTGAAGCTGAAGAGAGAAAATTCACTTACTGTTCTTGACAGATTCTCAGTTTTGTTGGGGTGCCTGACAGCTGAAGTCCTTACGTGCTGGCTGTTCCACCTCTGTTTATTTTATTCATGGTTTTGTCCGTGAGTGCTGGAAGCTGTGAGTTTCCAGAAGCCTTACAGGAATGAGGGAGTCTTGTCAGTGCTTGTGAAGGTGGGAGCTCTGTTGTCTTTGCTCTGTTCTGTACTTAAAACTGTCAGTGGTCATATTTTTGTTAGGGACTCAAACACTGAATTGCCTTCAGGACACATAAAAGTCCTGAAAAGCAATGACAAGTGCTAAAAATCAAGATCTTTAAGGATTCAGATGGGGTTAGAGAATCTGAAGACACCAGAAAAATCTACGTCATGCTCTTGTTTGTGCTTTCTCAGCTTAAATGACCCAAGAAATGGGAATTATTTTCTCCCAACCATATTTCTATTAGACCCTCGCCTGCCTTTCACAACAAAAATTTCCCAGCTGGATGGGAATCTGGGATCTTTTTAACAGATATTTTGTTCTGTTTCCCAGTGAGAAGAAGAGAAAATTAGAAACAGCAAGAGGACCCAAACAACAGAAGAAATTTAAGAAGACTAAAGATAGAAAGCAGAAGTGGAAGAAGTGACTTTAAAGCCAATCAGTGAACTTGAACTAACAAGTGACGGGTCTGTACTTAAGAAGGACTATTATCCTTCAAACCAAGACTTTCTCTAGTGGGGTGAGAGCTGGAGGGAAGGAAAAGCCTAAGAGGCATTTTTAAAGTGCTTGTATTACAAGAAGTACAGTGACACTGCCAGGAGATGGTCTGGGAAGATTGTTCTTTCACAAAGTGTGAAGCGGAGAGCTGAGTGACACACTTGAGGGTGTTTTAGAAGCTACACAATTTCCAGGTGAAGAATTGTCAACTGTCCCCCATTTTAATGGCTGCTGTCTATTAAAAAAAAAGTTTGGATAACAAAGGGTAGAAATGTGTTAGGCTTTGGGGATCTGAGCAATGGTTCCAAATCTCTGCAGGGTGGGGGGCNCTGATTTTATGATTAACAGGTGCTGAGGAAGCTGCTTTGGCCCTTCCCTGTCCCTCTTAATCAGCTGACCTTGACCTGCTGCCTGACTTTGGGGGAGAGTTTTGTGTGAAGGTCACCAGGAAATCAGCACTTCCATACTGACACCTGCTCTTGGTCAGCTGCTCTTTGAGCTCAGGGGCCAGTGGAGCAGGAAAGTCACTGAATCCCCAGCTCTGCTACTCAGTGGTCCCTGCTTTGCTATAAATATGTAGCAGGCTGGAGCTGGGACTTTCTGTGACTGCAGTACTCTAGGTCTGCTGAGTGCCCTGGTGCATTGTCTGGATGTTCCAGCTTGGAACAGAGACACCTACAGCTGATAGACAGCTGCACAAGATTTACTTGTAGACAGCTCCTTTTTCCAGCACATCCTTGAAGAAGCAGTTTCTTCCTAGGTAAAGACAGAATTTCTTCTCTAGGAGGCTGCTTTGTGAAGCACCTTTATTAAGCACAGCCCCTGCAGAGCCCCTGTGTCTCTTTGGTTAGCTCCCAAGTCAGGGGCCAGGGCACATCCCCCACGTTGTGGTGCAGCTGGGTCTAGAGAAGGGAGCTGTGCAGCTGCAGCCCTTAAAGGTTTGATGAGGGGCCTCCTTCCTTATCCTCGGTGGTGGGGAAGAGCAGCCCTGGCAGCCTGTGGGGCTGAGCTGGGGGCTGCCTGCCCTGAACCAGCTCAGAGGACCTTGTGAAAGGAGCAGACGTGTGAGGCGGGAAGTGTGAGATTCTTCCCAGCTGCTTGAGAAATCCTCGGAAGAAAAGGTGAGTGAATTCCTGTTGTTAAAAACAGA
>VWZY01012568.1:70187-84914 GCA_013399075.1 Chloroceryle aenea
AAATGCTCTGAGGGCCATTGTCACAGGCACTTGTTCTTGGGCACTGCCACCCGGTACTACAGCTAACAACAAACACTCGTTTTGGATGCTGATACAAAACAATTACTTTGCTGGTTTTGAGGATCTCAAACATGAGCTGCAACCCTTCAGTAACCAGTTCTTCATTGTAATCCTCCTCTTTAATGCTGATGAATTCCCTCAGGAGGGTCTGGACCACCGAGTAGCGAGACTGGTAGAAGGTTGTTCGCAGAGACTCGATCCACACGTGGAGCTTCCAAGGGACCCCTGTAGCCACAGCAAGAAGAACAGGGAAAGATGATGATTTGCTCAAGTACCTGTGAGTAAGACTGTCCCGTTGCTACTTCCAACCCTTAGCAGTCCTCTACATACCTCCTACCAGCAGATACTTTTTGGCTTGATATTAAAGATGACTGAACATTAACAGATCAAGTGACTTATCTACAACTGCAAAGGATTGGTACCAGGGCTGTAAGTTGGAACTTTTTGCTGACTACTGAGGACCAGAGGCTCCCTACTGTGTATTTAGCTTCATTTTCAGTCAGAACTACAAAAAACCCCTTGAACTGAATGTGTAAGAACATCTAACCCAACACAAACATGGTGCAAGGGCTTTTCTCCTGCTTGCCTGCACCAGTCCAGACACACAAGCTTTAAAGCTTCTCTTTACTCCCTTAGATCAGATCTGCTCTTTCACCTTAAACCATTTAATCTCTGCTGTTATCTTTGGTTTTGAGACCAGGCTCTTTTAACACTGAAGTTTAGGTGTCAGAGTATCTGATGAAGAGACCTGCCCCTTGCTTTTGATGCATGGCAACAGAGGATCCAGCCAAAAGTGAGGGACATCCCAGCTCAGCAGGAATTGGGGAAAAAACCCAAAACATCTTGAGGAGCCTTAAACACTTTTGGATTTAAATTGGACAGCTGGTTCCCATAAACTGAGGATAGCTTTACAGCTGAGATTACAGGTGCTTCTCCAAGTAACAGGAACAGAGGAAAAAGCTTTTTATGCCTTAAATGTGCCACCCTGTTTAAAACAAACACCTTACCAAGTGCCCTGAGCTCCATGGTGATGTCTACATAGCCGTGCTCAGCACTGTAGTACATGGCCTCCTGCAGAGCCTTCATCCGTGTCTTGCAGAGCCTGACTTGCCCCTCGCTGGAGCTGCCCTGGCTGGAGGTGTCACTCTCCACTCCCTCAGCTAAAATCTCTTCCAGTGAGAGGACATCCCCCTTCAGCTGCTGGGGCTGGGTCAGGAGCTTGCGCAGAACATTCCTGAGGAGGAACAGGAGATGGCACTTATTAAAAAATGAAATATCCACAGTTTCAGGCAGGACTATGGTGATTTGGGTTAGTAAATAGGAACAGAGAAGAATGGAGCAGCTTTTTAACCACTGGTCCTTCCATGCTAGAAACTGATGCTTTGGTAGCAAAGGCAAGATCATGGAACATGCTCCTCTACCTTAGAGGTACCAGGGCATGCTTCAGAGTGCTGGGGCAAACTGGTTTTTATTGCAGTCTATACTTTGTTTCCTTCTGCCAGCCCTGAGCGTGGTCACCTCTTAAGCTCTGAGGTAAGATTTCCCAGAGTGGCTGGCTGGTAGAACTCTTGCTGTTTCCCCAAGTGACCATCTGCAAGCACTGTTACCTTGGTTTAGTCAGAGCCTCTTCCTCTATCAGCAAATAGAAACCATAAAAAAAAAGATCGCTCTGCATCACTCAATCCGAGCAGAAGTTTTAGTTTTGTTTGGAATTTCATGTGGCAGTTGCAAGAAAGAGGCTTTGGTGTTTGTGTCCAGCCACTTTGGAAAGCTTGCATCATTGGTGTCCTTCCAGACAGCTGGAGCCATCTGCAGCAGACACTCCCCATCCCAGCAAGTCCACCCCAGGACTCTGCTGTGACACCACAGTGCCAGTAGCTGCTGCACCCACGCCGCTTGGTGTACCTAAGACCAGGCAGTTTTGTGCTTTGGGATCACCCTGCCCTGTCCAGCTGGAGAACAAGCCTTGAATTTCACACTTTGCACGGGTTAGATGGTGCAGAAGAGGGTGGGAGGGAAGCAGAGCTGGGAACAGCCCCGTGTTGGTGTCATTTTGGAAATAACTGCATCAGGCTTTTCCAGCTTTGCAGAGTTTGAGCCTCATTTGAGCTTGGGATGTTTTTCCTGGTGTGTCCAGAGGTGCAGTGCACCTGGAGGTGCAGGTTTGGCACCGTTGTGTTCAAGCAAAGCAGCTCCTATTGAATGTGCTTCTGGAAGTGCCAGAGCTGTACTGCTGAGAGACTCTGCAGCTACCTCTCAGCCCATCTCTTAGAGCTGTTTTAATTGGTTTGTTACACTAACAAACTTCTCCCCAGACTAAGTAATGTCTTACAGCTAAATATTTCCAGCCCTGGGTTGGAAAGCCCAGGCTGGCTTTTCAGCACTTTAATGACTTATCTCTTGGTCAGCCACCCAAAAAAAATTCTGCCACAGGTTATTTTTGCCACCTTGATGTGATTAGATTCTGTCTCGGAGCATGAACCCAAATCTCATAACCTACCCCTCAGTGGAACTTTGCTCACCGACGGCCTAGAACCAGCTCCTACTCCTTGCAGAGATCAACAAGCAGGAGTGAGGATATGCAAAAAGCACACAAGAGGTCTTTTGGTTGCATTTTGTGTTTTGGAGTAAAATGTAATCCCTTTCTTTTATCAAAGTTAGAGTTGCTGCATAATCAAAGTCTTTTTTCCTCAAAGGGATGTAACAGAGCAACTACCAGTTTAAAGCATCTTTCACTCAGAATACACAGCCTCCATCTGAATCACAACAGTGTGAAAAACCCCAGCACTAAAACCCAGTTACTACTGACTCTCCTCCAACCATCTCCTCAGCTGCATCCCCAGGGATTCAACTATGAAATGACCTGGAATATAAAGCCAGGTGGGAATACTGACAGCAATAACCTTAGGCAGAAAAACACCCCACCCCATTCAGAACACAAACAGTGCCTTACCTGTGCCCGTGTGCAGCAGAGTGGCTGAAGCAGTTCATGTCTTCATGAAGTGATGAAGACATCCCGTTGACTTCCAGCATGCTCAGGAGCGGGTCCGCGCCCCTGCTCAGCAACAAGCTGACCAACTCGTAGTTCCCTAGGGGAAAAGAAAAGGAAACGATGAGCCCGTGGCTGTTACCTCTTGGCAAGCAGGTAATGTAGGGCTGGTGAGGGAGCAGCAAGTTTTAAGCTACCAAGTAAGGCTTGCAGAGCATCCTGCATGGCTTTGTGATGTCCCCGAGAGAGAAACCGAGTCACAAAGGAGTTAAATTACCCAATAATGCACAATTAGCCAGAGCCAGGATGAAAAGAGAATTAAACTGCTCTGGTTCTCCCAGATGTAGTAGTGAGGGGTGGCAAGAGACCCCAGCACAATGAGTATCTGTCACTGGGAGGGGAGGAGGTTGGGTTTTTTGTCCATGAAGTCTTGGAGCAGAGCAAGCCAGAGACTCATCTTCAGAAAGGCACAAAAATGAAGCAGAAAGGGAAAAAAGTAAAACCAGTTAAAGTTGAGAAGAGCTAAAACCCACCAGATACTCTTAGGCTAGTGCAGACTTGTTCACAGCATGCTAAACTCTTCCCCTGACAGGTATAAGAAGTGCAGAATTTTACTTGTATTTATTAAACTAAGAAACCAGATTTCTTTACACAGCCGTTCTTTTTTCCCCCAGGCTGAATTTAAACTTGTTAATTTTTTTGCATCTGGAAGATATTTAGATCCAAGACGTGTCTGGACAAGACAGGAGCTGCTTTCTGTTTCCTGACAGTACCCCGTGCAAAGGGGTGGGTGGCTTCAGTCGAGTTTACCACGGAGGCTGCTGGTGGGAGGTGAGTGCTGGGACAAGTTGCAAAAGCTCATTTAGTGCCCATCGTGCTCCTGCCACACGACCACAGCTGTTAGTTGCTGCCAACCCAGAGGGGGGTCCTACTGGTCGTTTAGAAATATATAAAAAAAACTGATTAAAAAAAAAAGAAGAGTGACAGAGCCTGGCCCAGGTTGCAGGAGGTTGTGGAGTCTCCTGCTCTGGAGACTTTCCAGCCCCCCCTGGCTCTGTTCCTGTGTGGGCTGCCCTGGGTGCCCCTGCTCTGGCAGGGGGGGTGGACTGGATGATCTCAAGGTCCCTCCCAGCCCCCCCCATTCTATGATTCTGTGATTATTTCAGTAGCCAGCTCACTGTGCTACCCCTCTGGTGTCTCCACTGCACCTTTGGTGCCTCAGAACCTCAGTGCTAAGCGACTCCTGCTGTGTTTGAGGGACACTGCACCCACGTGTGAACTGGTTGTGGTTATTCCACAGCAGCAGGAGGCAGAGCGTGCAGAGGCTGCCCCCAGCTCACCTGCTGCTGAAGCCAGCTGAAGAGGAGTCTCGGCGTAGTTGTCTTCTCCACTGTTAACAGCAGAGCCCTCAACGTGGGCACCAGCATCCAAGAGCAGCTGCAGGAGACACATGAAAGACAAGGAGGTGAGGAGAGAGCAATTCAGAAAGACAAACCTTAAGAGGCTGGGTGTGAGACAGGGAAAGCTGGAGATTCATAGCAGAGAGTGCATGCACACATAGGGACCATCTCCAGGGCTAACTATCTCCTGCCAGGCAAACTGCTCTTCCATTTCCTAGGGCTGACATCTCCATGTGTCAGTGAAAGCATCTCCACTGTCCAATTGGCATCTCCAATGTCAATTTAGAGTTTTCTTCTTTTTCTTTTGCTTTCCTGTGCTTTCAAAATTGAATTTATGCTGGCAAGGTGCTCAGCTGGCAGCCTGGAGAACATCCCCTCCTTTTATTTGTTTTTAAATCTCCTTTACAAACATGGTTTGGCAATTGTTTCCCAACTCCAAAGAGCTCTGCAATCAGAGATTCTCTTGAAGTCCATCTTACTTTGAGTGTCATGGGAAGCAAGGTTCCTCCAGGGAATTAGCCCTGGAGGCCAAATATGCCTCTTGGTCTCCCAGGCACCACGGAGCTGATCTAAGGAGGCCTTGGCAAGCTGCAGTGATTTGCCACCTGCAGAGCCTGCTGTCAGTGAATGCACCGAGCTGCTGGCAAGGGTCACAAGATGATGGGGACACTTCATGGGCAGGTAGGGCTGGCAGACAGCATTGGGGCACCCAGAGCAGCCCTTGCAGGTGCAGAGCAGTGGGTGCTGCTCCTCTCCTGCTGCAGAGAAGCAGCTCTGCCTGGGGGTGCCAGGCCAGCACTGCTGGAGGTTCCTCCACTGCTCGCTGGACCCTTTTAAGAAGCTGCTGAATGAAAAATTAGTGTAATCTTTAAAGACACAAAAGTTGTGGGCAGAGCAGCCCAACGGGGGCTTTGATACGTTTGGCTGCATGTCCTGGGAGAAGCAGGCTCTTCTCTCCCATGGAAATTCAGGCTGCCCTGGGAGGAATCTAAGCTTTGTAATTATTTACAAATGTGCACAAAGGAAAAAAAAAGAGTTTGTGCAGCTTCTATTTGCTTACATCTTTTTTTTTTACTTTCCCTTTTGAGCAGAATTCACCAGCAAGTGACTATCTGCTGAGGTCAGTTCTGAATTCCTTTTGAAGTTTAGGGGTGGGATTTCCAGGATTCCACCTCATCCCCTGAGCCCCCCCTGAGCTAATCCCCCAGAAAAGGGAGCGGGGAAGATGCGAGAGGCTCAGTTCCCACCACAGCTTAACTCTTGTTCATGCAATTCTCAAGGATTATCAAAGAAGTTACAGATGATTTGCTGCCATTAGAGCAGAAATCAGCACACGCTCCCTTTTTGCATATGTAAATAGATGAACTAATTAACATCTCATGTCAGAAAGCAGCCTGATCAAGCTGTCTACCTGTAGCCACTCTACACGAAGCACTGGTTTATCTCATACCAATGAAACGAGAGCACAGCATTGTTCTGGAAGAGGGAAACCATGGAGCAAAAACCCAAGGAAAATAAGGAAACATGCTGGTGTTTGTCACATGGCCTCAGCTGGGAATGATGTCAGCAATTCACCAGCACCAGTTGTGTCTCATCCCCAAAGCACACGATTTTCCACTGGTTTTTAGAAGGTTCCCCCTAAAGGACACGGGGAGCCCATGGTGGAGCCATGCTGAGGACACTTGGCAGTCACCAGGCTGCTCTTCAGTCCCTTGGTGTCTCCTGGGGAGATTCCCACCCAGTGGATTTCCTCCACTTACCTGGACGACAGAGATGTGCCCGTGTAAGACGGCAAAGGTGAGAGCCGTCCAGTGCCGGCTGTCGGGGTGGACGGATGGGTATCGTGGAGAGGTACTGGGAACCTGGCAGGAAGCAACCACGTGGTTATCAACCATAGCAGCCTCTGTCTGCCACCATCCTCAGTCCTGGACATAACTGGCTTTTTAATTGGTGAGTGACAACCCCAGGGAACGGTCACTTATGCCACTTAGAGAATGCTGCCAGCACCGGTCGCTCTGTCAAGTCCCTTGGGCCTTTTTAATGGGCTTACTGGTTTCTCCTGGTGGCAGCTCTTTCAGGAGGGAGGCCTATTTGTCCCTACCATGCTTATTAGACTTGCCAATGCCATACAATCACAGAATGGCAGAGGCTGGGAGGGACCTCTGGAGAGCATCGAGTCCAACCCCCCTGCCAGAGCAGGGGCACCCAGGGCAGCCCACCCAGGAACAGATCCAGGGGGGGCTGGAAAGGCTCCAGAGCAGGAGACTCCACAGCCTCTCTCAATGACCATTGGAGCCACCAAGAGCTCCGAGATGTTCTGAAGGTTTTCTTCCCCCTCCCAAATCCCCAAATCAACAATTTCTGAAAGAGATGACTCGCTCAGAAGCTTCCAGAAATGAAGCCTTCAGTTGCTAGGGGAGATTTCATATCCTGTAAGTTTACAGATGACTCCCTCCAAGGAAGTTCCTCTGTTACTCACCGGTACATCTAAATTTGCTCCAGCATCTATCAGCATTTGGACCATGGCTTCGTCTCCAGCAGCACAGGCGTACATTAGCGGGGTCATACCCTTCAGGAAGGAGGGATAAAAAAGAAGTGATTTTTCTATACCCATCAACTGTTTCAGACACAGGGACTTGGAAGCTTAAGGTAGAGAAGAGCACGTGAGCAGGGGTGGACGCGCGCACGGACAGCGCACGTCCAAAGCGTTGTGGGTTCAGAGAGGGCACAAAGCAGCAGTACTGCAAAGGGATGTGGCCAAAACATCAAGGGACAAGCTTGCAGGATACAGAAAGGATCCCTCCAAATCCCAGCTGTGTATTGTCCACAGTTCTTGAGCTTTCCCAAAAAAAGAAATACCATTTCTTGGATCATTTGTAGCCAGATGAACCGAAAGCAGAAAGCAACACAAAAATACACGAGATTAATTTATTTGGCAACTTCCCCCCATTGCTAAAATCCTATTTGCCACGACATTTCAGCATTTCAATTTCATAAATCTCTCTCTCTCTACTTAACCAGCAAACCATGACGGCTTCGAGATGAATGATGAGAGAAATGAGCCTTACTTACAGAGCTCATGCCAGAAGTAGCCAAGGACAGAAAGGAATTGCCCTAGTAAAATCCATTCCTGCTCACATCCTACAGCTTTTCCCCCTCCCTCTCTTTAATTATTCTGAGCAATCAATTTTTATCCCAGGCAGCATCTCTGCAGCTCACGACAGAGCTTCATCAGTAGCGAGGGACGTGGATCATAAACCAGAACTGCACCTCACACCAAGGAGTTCTGATTCTGCAACTGTAAAGGTGTCTTTTCAAAACAGCCACAATTTCAACCTTCTCACATTGGAGGCAAGGTTTTTTCTTACACATATTTACAGATGTTTATGGGTGGGTTTGGATTGTGGGGGGCTCGGGAGGATCCACTCTCTACAGATGTGTCAACTGAAGTGAGAATTCTCAGCTCGGGTCTGCAGGCACAAGCCCTTTATTTACTGCCACAGTCAGAGTTGTAAAAGTACCAGGGTTTTATAGACAGCCCTTACCTTTTACTTTTATTTTCGTGTTTAACATCAGGATTTAATATCCCTGCTTGTTCCTCAGTATGCAAAGGGAAAAAGAGATTTAAATCCTGTGAAACCAGGGTGCTGCTTGATCCCCTCCAGAAGTGCACACAAGGTCCTGCTCCAAACTCAAGTTTCTCAAGATGTGTTCTGAATTCTCTCCCTCTCTAAAAACACCTCCACACACACAGGTAGAAGCAGGTCTGAACACACACCTCAACCTTGGACATGCTCACCTACTGGGAGTGGTGAAAACTGAACCGGGATCTGAAGTCTACGTGTGAAATTAGTCCAGCAGTTCTCTTCAGTGTAGGGTTTGCAACAAAACTTTTGCTCTGCTTGCCAGGTGAGAGGTGGTCACGCTTGCTTGCGATGCCTCCTCGCTGTGCAGCGTATTAAGAGGACTCATCATGACCAAAAGAAATCAAGATACATGAACTGAGCTTGCCAGGTGCCTGTGTTAAATGTTCTACCCTACGGCAGGACACAGAGCCCTGCTTTCTGTTGCCATGCCTAAGTCAGTGCTCCCAAGCTTGGGCATCTGCCTTTGGTTTATTCCTTCACAGGAAGGGCAGAAGCAGCTAAGCTGCAAAGTTCAGCTTTGGTTTCATATTCCAGTTATGGCAGAGTTGCTGCTGGAGTCTGGATTTAACTCTCTCTGGGCTTGGTAGTGCTTGGTAGCTGCTCTACAATCATGGAATGGTTTGGGCATGAAGAGACCTCTTAAAAGTCATTTAGTCCAACCCCCCTGCAGTGAGCAGAGACGTCCTCAAGTACAGCAGGTTACTCAGAATCACTCAAGAGGAGAATTTCAGCCTCCTTGGGCAGTGCCAAAACACTGGGGCTGGCTACACACCATAAGTGACTTGAGAAACTCCTCAACTCTCCACTGAGCTGCCTACAGAACACAGGGTCTTTATCCACACAAAAGCCAAACAGCTCCCAGTTTGCTGGTAAGAAACATCCTGGTCTTGGCACCAGTGTCTTTGGTGTTAGGATGTAAAAGTCCCACTGCAAAATAAACTGCTTTGGGAGGACAAAAGGCCTCAGGGTGACATAACCAGGAACTGCAAAACCTTCTGAAAAAAAAAATAGTAACACAAGAAGTGGCAGATTTTCATGCTACAAATCTGCCACCTTTGGCAAGCTGGTCTTGAGGGCACCTCTGATGAGATCCCCACCTCCCTGCCCACAAAGCTGCTCCTCGACAGCAGCTTGGGCAGGAGCAGTTTCTGCTCCTACTCGTGGACACATTCACACTTCCTTCAGAACTGCAGCTGGTGGAAGGTGCCATGGAAGACGGGACAGTTTTAATTCAGAAATCCTCCTGCAGTAGAAAACCTCTCCACTTGAACGTGAACCCTTCCGACTGCAAAATATCCTGTTGTTCCTGGGATGTGACAGCTCATCCGCAGTGCTGGGGCTGCTATAACAAGTGTTTACTTGGGAGAGGTGGGTTATTTTTAAATTAAAAGCTAATTCAGTGCACTGAACGATGCCCCAGAGGCCAGACTCTTGCTGTTACTTGATGGGAGTGACAGCACAAGTAGAAGCAGCTGAAGACTCCCCAGACTATCAGATCCCTGCAGTTCAATGGAGCTGAGCAGGGAACGGGGCAAAATGAAAAAAAAATAGACACATCAGCATGAAGGATTTTCAAGAAAGCTAATACTGGCTGATGGCAAAGCCACGGGGGGTTCTCAGTGCTGGCTCTTCCACGTCAGACTGTACTGAGACCACGTAACTCACTCCTGAAAGCCATCAGACAGTAACACCTCTTGGTCACTCATCACTGACCCAGCCTGGAGTGGGGCTGTTGAACCAGAAGAGAGTGTCAGCAGCAAAGAAACCCCGTTTTGTTTTGACATTGTCTCAGTGTTAAGATAATATCAGACTTTCCATTCACAGCCAGAGCTGCCATCAGTGCCCAGGACAAGGCACCCAAGGAACAGCCCCACATTCCAGCTGATAAAGGAACAATCCCCTCTAGGCTTTGCCTGGCTTTCTGGGGAGTTATTCTTTGGTTGGCTTTTTTGTTCAAGGGATATGTTTCCAGAGTAAAACACAAAGTAGACTTAGAAAAGCCTTGGAGAGGCAACTAAGATGACCTCACGTATTGATTTGGCACGTGGAAAGAAACATGTGATCTGCTCATGGGAAGAATTTGTGTGTGTGTGTGTGGTTTTTTTGCATACCTGATCATCCATGGTGTTCACCCCGTCAGGTCCCAGGGCATCGATGGCTTGGTTGATCAGATCTGTCCTGCCACAGTTCAGCATCCGGAAACCCAAATCCTGCTGGAATTTTTCAGTAGCAGCCTTAGCATCCAGTCTCCGGAAGGAACTAAAGCAGCATTCGGGTCTGGGAAAGGTAAAATAATTTTTGGATTCATTTTTCTTTTTAGCCCTGTCTCCTACAGAAATCAGGTGTATGAATTTTCCTGGGTTCACCTATTGTATCCTTCCCACTGCATCACTGTGTCTGACAAATCGGGCTCACTTCACTCATGTTGGTGATGGAAGTTTAAGTTCTTGGTTTTTATTAAGTTCTTTAGTAAGTTTTTAATATGTTCATGTAAACACAGCAGAAAAAAGACAAGAAAAGCTGTCCGAGTAGAGCCAGTGCCCTCCTCCGAGGGAAAGGCAGGAAGAAATCCTCATTCCTTGCCAAGAGTACTAAGTTTCCAGCCAGCCCCTCACTATGAGGCACGGCTTCTGCTCTGTCTTACCCAGCAAGCTGGGAAGGAGGTGCTGGAATGTGCCCAAGCAACTGGGGTTACTGCAGCATCTCAGGCTGCAAACCTGCAGCGACCACGTTGCCTTAGCTCTGCTTCTCACACAAAACACCCTCACCAAAAGTCAACTGTTGTCAATAATTAACTCTATCCATCTGTATTTTCCTGCTTGTTATGGGATAGCCCATCAAACATACAGAAAAACATATTGCAAGGAGGAGAAAGAGGTGGAGAGAAAGTGCATCTGATGAAAGTCCCAGAGCAAGGTCTATGATGAGACAAGCCTGCTGTCTGTCTACTAGACTAGTGACTGTTTTGAAATAAAAGGCATTTCTGGAGAAAATAATGGTCCTTATTCTTTTTCTGGAAAAGAAAATCAAAATGAGAACAAAAAGAAATCAAAACTCAAAGGTAGGTAGCAGAACGTTCTCAGCTCTTCTCCAGCACCTCAATAAATGAAGAGCATTAACATTTCTACGAAGCTCTATTAAATCCTTATCCTTTAGGTGACCATCAAATGACCTTTTATCTCATTTGGAAGGAACCCAGGGATTACTGTAAATCCTCTGGTTATCTGCTCAGAGACTTCAGAATTCCAAACCTGAGAGGATCTCTCCTTCCCTGAGAAAAATGCTGCCAAATTGGTGCTTCCCATCCCATTGGGTATTGGTCGGGCAGCCCTTTGATGTTATTTTGGGGTGAGTGCCTTCTCTACCAGTTGTCTGGTTTTCAACACAGGCTCTTGTGCAAACTCTCAGAGAGTGAGATATCAGCCTGCCAAGTTCCTTTGAAAAATGAGATCCTTCCCACAAGGCCAACCTCTTCTGGAAACTCCGTCCGGCCCCCACCAGATCAGGACAACACTCAGCACTTCATGGAGAAGATCCAAGATGAATCTTACTCACCTTTTAATTCAGCTGGTTGTTTTTTAATGCTTCTAAACTTGTGTTGATAGTGGATAGTAAATGGTGGGCAGATGCTACGAGCGATTTGCTGAGTTAATAAAGTTCCCTCCCCAGCCTGGTGACCGGTCACATCGTGCAGGGGAAACCAGCAGCTCAGTGCAGCTGCTTTCAAAGGAACTACACCAGGGTACAGTTTGGGGAACAGCCAACAGGGACCACCCCGGGGTCACCAGCTCTCTGGAGATGCATCTGCAAGTAAAATGTGTGTCTGAGGCAGCCAAGTAGAGCAGAAGACAAGATCTCTGAAGCACCCAGAGATGAGATTAGGACACGTACGGTGCAGAGGGCAGTGAGCAAAAGGCTTAATGCCAGATGCAGGCAGAAATCCCAGAGCTAGGCTAGTCAATTAATAATCCTGTTCTAGAAAGATAATTGCTACAGTATCATGATGCTATGATATTATGTAGAAGGTGATGCAACAACTGTGTATAATAATGAGGAGAAGAATCCTAGGTGAAAAAATGAAATAAGCATCATTTGAGATGCAGTGAACCTCAGAAAGCAGATGTTTCTGAAGGGATGGTCCTGGCCTTTGCACACTGTTTCTGTTTTGCTACCAGGAGAGGTTCCACCAGTGCTGCACACCCCTGGAGCAATGGTGGCAGGGGACAGCTCACCAACGAGCCTTGCAGAGCAACCAGCTCTTTGGGTTTCGTAAGCAGTAACCAGGACTATAAATACTGTCAGTGACTGATTTCAATTTGGCCTGCGGTGAAGAAAAATAATAATAATAATAAATTAAAAAGCAGCTCGCAACAATAACTCAGCATTTAAACCCCAACGTTTATATTTAAGTAGGTGGAAAAGAAACAGTCTGCAATCCAGCACCTCCCCACTCAGATTATCCTTTCCCCAGCAAGAGGCGAGTGCTGGAGAGGTTTATAAATTGCCTGGTGAGCATAAACTGAAAGCATCATATTAGGAGGAGGCATCCCCCAAGCCACAGTTGCCGTGGAAGCCTGTACTGCCCAAGCAGCCTGGGTCAGAGGATAGGAATTAGAGCTCTGAATTCCAGGTTACACTAATACTTTGCTGTCCTGCACAACTTCTCTTTCAGGGATTTCAACATACCCTCCCTGCTGCACTATCATTACCTGACTTCCAGGCTGTGCAGCAGGAGGAAAAGCCAGCTGCAGTTTGCCTACAGCCACACAGCAAGCCAGGGATCAATTTGGCTTCAGTTCCAAGATGTCCTTTTCCCCTCAACGTGCTGCAGGGGTTAGATACAAATGGCTGCTTTAAAGGGTCGTGTAATGGCACTGGAGACAAGGTACTGCTCTCTCTCCTGATTGATTTATATTTGCCCCCCATTAGTTTAAATCTTTTATGCAGCAAAAAGACAATAATGCTTTTTCTCCCATGCCCCACATCACAGGACATCCTTAGACCTCTAAAAATAGAACTCAGGCAAGACAGTTCAGAACAAAAACCAGATCGAGCTCAGCTTTGGTTTTTGTCCTCTCCTAGAAAGCTGCTGGGTGTTACTTTAAAGGAGAGGTTGCTTCATCTGCAGGAATGCACACTGCCTGTGTCCCGAGGGAGGAACAGTGTGGTGGGGAAAATGGTGTGAAAGGATCTCAGCTCTCTTCCAGAATTGCCATTCTTTCTGTAATCACAACAAACCTGCCAGAACCCTCTAACATGCTCCTTCCCTGGGCTACCACTGCCAACCCTTAGCCAGCCAGCAACCGAATTCTCTTTGGCCTGAACATCCCACCTCGTGTGCCTGAGGCCCTTTATAGCTGCTCTTCAATTTATTTATCACTTACATTACTTTGGACCTGCTGGGTTTCTATTGAGACCTTCTTTTCACAGCTGCATCACTGTGGGTGCAGTTTGAAGTCACTGAGATGGACCCATTTTCACAAAGGCTGTCTCTGAGGGTTTCCTTTTACTTCCCATCAGCAGCAAAATCAAACACCCTAATCCCTGCCCTTCTTTTTGTTTTGTTTGTTTTTAAGGTATACAATCTATAAGTAAGGAGCTACCTCACTTCTGTGTGTTCAACATCAGGTTAGATGGGGCTTTGCACAGCCTGCTCTAGCAGGAGGTGTCCTTGGCTGCCAGAAGGAAAAGGTAAAAAGCAACAAAACCAGATCCAGGACTCCTGATTAAAAGCCTCTTGTTGCTTTTATTGTTCAATTCCAAGAGTAATGGTCTATTTCTATCTTTTTCAGGTGATTGTTTCACCATTCAGGAGCATGATAAAAATATTATGTCTTACTATTAACGTGCCCCACCCTCTCATTCAATCCACAGGGGGACAAAAATCACTCAAGGAATGAGAATTTACCTTGTACTAAAGCTGAAGATGTAACCCTGCTATCAAAACCAGTGCTAATGACAGCAATCTGAAGGACTGCAAACATGAACAGAATACCTATGATGTGCTAATGAACCAAGGTAATTATAAATCCCTGCCTCAGTATATATGT
Source organism: Chloroceryle aenea (assembly GCA_013399075.1). Lineage (NCBI taxonomy): Eukaryota > Metazoa > Chordata > Aves > Coraciiformes > Cerylidae > Chloroceryle > Chloroceryle aenea. Next base: position 84,334 of record VWZY01012568.1, read on the forward strand.
GAGGGGAGGATTTTAAAAGGTACTGCTACTTTTCATCGAGGTATCTTGAAGAATAACCCTGTAATTAAGGCTGAGGCATAAAAATAAACCCCAAATAGTTTTATATCAATCCTTCTCTGTCCCATTCCTCCTCTTTCTAACCCAGCAGCAGTGTTTGGCCAAAGTTTCTTTATCTCCCGGCGTGTTCAAAGGTTAAATATGTGTCACTTCCATAGCATTTTGAGATCCAGCTCCCATGAATTCTAGCAAGAACATTATCAGAGGCTACAATTACTTTAGTGGACATACTTTAGCTGCCGGGGCTCGCAGTCCAGTCCGGGTAGGAGCAGTCTGGCTGTCTGCCTGATGTCATCGCTGTCCACGGTCAAACTGCGCCGGTGCTCAGCGTAGGTGATGGCCACCCTCATCCACTCCATCAGTGGTGGCAGCAGCATGAAGGGCCTGGGCAAACAAGGGGGGAAAAAAAAAGCCACCGTGGTTAATATTGTCCTGTTCTCTTGTGCTGTGACACAAAAAGGGCTGGTCCCCAGGGGTCGGTTCTGGGTCCGGTCTTACTCAGGATCTTCTTGAGACACCCGGAC
>VWZY01012568.1:85266-108394 GCA_013399075.1 Chloroceryle aenea
AGGTATCTTGAAGAATAACCCTGTAATTAAGGCTGAGGCATAAAAATAAACCCCAAATAGTTTTATATCAATCCTTCTCTGTCCCATTCCTCCTCTTTCTAACCCAGCAGCAGTGTTTGGCCAAAGTTTCTTTATCTCCCGGCGTGTTAAAAGGTTAAATATGTGTCACTTCCATAGCATTTTGAGATCCAGCTCCCATGAATTCTAGCAAGAACATTATCAGAGGCTACAATTACTTTAGTGGACATACTTTAGCTGCCGGGGCTCGCAGTCCAGTCCGGGTAGGAGCAGTCTGGCTGTCTGCCTGATGTCATCGCTGTCCACGGTCAAACTGCGCCGGTGCTCAGCGTAGGTGATGGCCACCCTCATCCACTCCATCAGTGGTGGCAGCAGCATGAAGGGCCTGGGCAAACAAGGGGGGAAAAAAAAAGCCACTGTGGTTAATATTGTCCTGTTCTCTTGTGCTGTGACACAAAAAGGGCTGGTCCCCAGGGGTCGGTTCTGGGTCTGGTCTTACTCAGGATCTTCTTGAACGACCTGGATGAGGGGATGGAGTGTGCCCTCAGTAAGCCTGCTGATGATACTGCACTGGGAGGAGAGGCTGATACACAAGAAGGCTGTGGTGTCATCCTGTGAGATCTGGACAGGCTGGAGAGCTGGGCAAAGGCAAACCTCAGGAAGGGACTGGAGCATGTTTGGTGAGGAAAGGCTGAGAGNTCGATGCTCTCCAGAGCTCCCTTCCAACCCCACCAGTCTATGAAAACACAGTTCACAGCTGGTGGGAGTCTGGCACGAGTAGAAGGCACCTGCAGAGGCAAACTCAGTCTCTGTGCTCAGCAAGTCTGGCAGGTGACAGCAGAAACTGGAACTGCTCAGCCTCGGTTATCTGAACTGCTTCTCTCCCAAAACAGGGTCATGCTGGGAACACACTGGTTTAATGGGAATGGGTTTGCTAGGAAGGAATGGGTAGAATCAAAAAGTTATGGAGATGTCTCTGGGCAAGAATCAAGGTAGGAGCCTACTTCAGTCATAAGCCATTTGTGGAAGAGCAACTTATCTGTTCCTAATCTGTACAGCATCCAACCCAGGGAGGTTTTACTCGATACGAAGGTTGCAAGGCAAGAAGGGAACATAAATAAGGTAACAGCAACAACAGACAGCTTATGGACTAGCTTATGAAGAGGCCCCCTTCACTCCTATAAACACAGTTCTGAGGTCACCCAATAATATATGAGTACCATAACACTCTCATACACAGCATCTCTCAATATACAGCCAGAGTGATTTATTATTTGCTTAGGTTTTCCCCCAGGATACCTGTCACCCTGGTGGAAGGCTCCCAAGTGCCAGCTGTAATTGAAAACACCTTTCCCATTTCCAGTAATGAATTTATTAATGCTGGAAGGGGTGGGGGGGAAATAAAAATCCCTTTCCATTGAAGCATTCAAAAGCAAGTAACCGAGGGGAGAAGGTAGCAACTCCTTTATAAAGTTCAGAGAAAAAAAAAATACATGCCAAGAGAAGACAAAATGATTCTGGCAGTAAGGAAAGGAGCTGAACCCACACAAGGCATTTTCCAAGCTGTGCGTGCCTACGTGTGCGCACGTAGGGGAGCTCAGCAAGAGTCAGCAGCTCCAATCCCATTAGAAACCATTTAGCAGTAATGGGATTTGCAAGCCCAACTCCCTTTGCATGACTTTGAACATCCTTCAGGGTGGAATAACTCCCCTCTGTAAAGTACAGGCCATCTGTTTCCATTTGGCCGGTCGCAAGGTGCGCTAAAAGCGCTGCCAATTATCTCTTCCCAAACAAGTGAGCCCTTTTTCCCTCTGCTCCTTCTCCTCTTCTGACTGGCAAAGCAGCATCTACAAGCTCAAGGGTCCTTGTAAGCATCTGATCAATCCTGGATTGCCAGTGCAAAGGGGGGTTTCTTTTTACCAGATGACTTCAACGTCAAACAACCAAAGTAAGATTCAAACCTCCAGAGATGTGGTGAGGATGGAGAGGTGAGGCTGGAAGCTCCAGATGAAATACTCAAGAGTTAGCTGGAGTGAACACCTCAGGAGCAATGGAAACCCCCACACACACCTTACAAGTGGTAGATAAGCTAAGCCACATCAGAGCTTCCCTGACACTTTCAAGGTGGGAACACTGCTGGACAGAGAACCACGTGGACCCAGCACAGTCCTGAGCATCTGACGAGGTAAGGAGCCAAACACTGGTAGCTGTTACACATGGCACTGGGCAGCAAGAGATTGTGGTCAGCCAGCAGAAAATACCACTGAGTCTGCACAGAAATAACACAGATCATGAAGAAATTTCCAATCTGTAAACAAAATTCACATGTGCCAGGGTTATAAACGGCTTCCACGCACAAGCAGACCTTGAATGTGGAAAACCTGGTTTGGGAGGAATAGGAAGGAGAAAGATGTTTTTGTTTCCTTGTTTACTTATTTAATCTCAATAGATTTTGGGTTTTTCCCTCCCCAGAGCTTTAAAAACTCACAGCTCAACAGACTGGGCCCTTTTCCTTCTGATTTGTCCCAAGCATTGCTGTGTGAGTTGGATCAGTCGCTGTTCTACCAGCAGTGACTATAACAACTTCAGCTTCTGGTTTGCTCTGGAAGATTTATTCCTCCTGAAAATCTCTAGCTTGAGGATGGGCTTTCTGGTCCCTTCTCCACCACACACACTCACTCTTCTTTCACCCCACTATTCCCTTTCCTCGCCCTGTTGGTGGGACCAGCTCTGCTGGACTTTGCTGACTGCCACATCAGCTCTGCAGCGTTATCCTCTGAGCAGCAAGAGAGATGGAGTTCAGCTGAATGAAACACCAACACTGGGCTGTGTTGTGCTAAAAATAAAAGCAATTATTCTTTTTTTTTTCCTAAGAAATAAATGCAATTTTCATCCCCCTGGCCCTTAACCTGGGCATCTCTCTGCCTCTAGGGAAGCACTGATCATTTCACAGTCTGGAAAACACTGGAGGAGGGCAAGGAGAGAAACCTTCATGGAAAATTAACTGGGAGATGCTGCAAGCTAAAGAATTGATTTCTGTCTGTGCCGATGTATGATGCATTTTCCTCTGGACTTTATGACATTTAGAAGCATTTGGCAGCTCATTCAGTTCTGTTTATGAAGTGATCCCGCCCTGGGAATGTGTCACACTGGCAGCAGCTGTTCACTAGGGACACACACTCTCAGTTTTCTAAGGATGCCACCCTTGCTTTCTTCAGTTTCTTGCCACAACATCATCTTTGAGTGATGCCACGGGGTAAACTGGGCAAGAACACAGCAGTGGAAAGTAAAACAGACACTGCTCATCTACCACACACCTTGTGAAGAATGGCAGTAAGGGCTGATACTGTCACGTCCTGTCAGGATTTTATCCAGAGGTTCTTTGAAATTGTCTCCAGTTAAACTTGGACAGTCCCTCCCTTCCCAAGGGACCACGCTGGAGCTGGGTGAGATGTGCTCTGAGAAAGACTGGACTTTGTTGTTGGCTTTTTCCCCTCATTCAAACTAACCCACGTTGTTATATTTAGGCAGAACCAAGAAGGATGATGATGGCAGCAGCACTTGGCAGAGAATTTACAGCAAGCTGTAACTTTTTCCTGGAAAATGTTCTAGGCTCCTTTGATTAGGATGGCCTAGGACATGAGCAGCATGTGGAGATCATGTGTGGCAGTCCTTGAGGAGATGCTGTGGGATCACAGCCTTTCAGTGTTAACTCGTGCAGCACACAGAAACCAGTCCCCAGCCTGGGAGCATTTTTAACAGCCCTGAGGCCAAGGTGTGTTTTGGCAGAGGGAAGTTAATTGTATGCAAAGAAGGAAAAACCTCCACAGGAGTTAGAAAATATCACCCCTCCTCTGCACTGGATGCTAGGACAAAGTCCTGGGAGCTTGACTTTCGGAGGTGAGGAACACCTGCTATCTCAGATGACAGCAGCAGGTCTTCCCAGGAGAAACAACCATGCTCTCAAACTCCTCCCTCCTGCCTGGGTCCCCAGGAGGGGCAAGGGACAGGAGCGATGAAGAAATGAGGAGCACGGCGAGGAAGAGACATTTTCCCTACAGCCACCTCTCTTCTTTCTGCTCTTTTTCATTGCCTCCTGTTCTGCTCCAGCAAAACAACGAGTGAGCCAACGGTAACAGCAGCATCAAGAAAGAAAAACCTTGTTCTTTTAAACAAGAGCCTCCTTCTTCTAAAGCAAGCAAGCAAATACCGTCTAACGGAAGCAGGTGAGAATGGCAAGATTTGTGTCCCTCTTGGCAGCCTGAGCTGGTTCTGAGACACACAGACACAGACAGCAGCCTCTAAGCGAGCCCATCCCTTATTCTTCTAAATGGTTTGAGTGACAACTGCTCTGGAAATCCCTGCTAAGACTTTAAACACATGCAAACTTGAGCATCGTAAGCCACGGGTAAATATCAGAATACTGCTGCTCAGAGCAGGGCAGGTCATGGGAACTCCCCTAGATTTGATTTACTGAACTTGGAGAAGAATCCAAATCTTTAGAGCTCCTTGGGGGGGTTGTTTGGGGTTTTTTTGGCAAGGGACTGAAAAAAGAAGAAGGGTTTTCAGTGCAGTGAGCTGATAGTTGAGTTTAAGGCTGGAACTGAACTCCATTGGATCAGTCCCATTTAACCCCAAAATGAGAAAGCTCAAAGGCACTGACACAAGAGTGGCTCTGAAAAGTTATAGCTCAGTCTCACCTCTTCTCTTTTGTATGTTATTTATTTTTTAATAAAAAGCTTAGAAGTCATATTGTGCTTCTGCAATTTCATAGCTCCTCAAGGCTCCCAGGTAGGGAGATTCCCCCCCCCAAGAATGAGCACAACTAAGGGAAAAACCAGGCAGGACTAAAACTGATCTGCACCAAATGGTGAATCACGTAGGAGGGTGCCTAGGAGAAGATGCTTTGTCTGAACTTTAGACCAAGATGGAAAAACCCCAAGGGCAGCAACAGAGTCAAAAAGAAAACAGCGAAGCCTCATTAATTGGAGAAGGGAAAAGACAGAGGCAAGGCAGGGTATCCAAAACCTAATCCGTGTCCTGCTGATGTGGAAAACAGGGGCACAGCTACAGTTTGGATTCTCAAACACTAAACCCCTCTTCAAGCTACAGGAAAAAAAAATAAATCTCTCACTATGTAATTACATGGAAATAAAATAACAACAGATCTTCACACAAAAGGAAGAAGAAATTTAACCACAGACAACTGGCCCCAAAAGCTTCCCTGGAAACAAGGACTGGCTCACATCTTCGAAGATAAGAGCCCTTAAATTTTAGTGGATCATTCTCAAGTGACTAAGGTCTTGGCTGGGATGTGCCATGGCACGAACTTCCACAGTTTAGCAAGTTATCCTTCAGTCAGCCACTACCAGAATGAAAAACATCTGGATAATATTATATTTATTGGGAACTTTTCTCCACGGAATCTGCCTTCCCTGTTTCCTCTGCTTCTAGAGTATAAAAGGGTATGAGAACAGTTTAAATCTGGATCTGGCAGCTCTGATCTTTCTCAGCAATCCCAGTAACCACAGACAGAAACACCAGCTTTTCCACCCTGGTCTGCAAAGCACACTTAGAAATCCAAGGTGAGGCACCAGACAGGTTTGACTTCACATTAATTGCAAATCAAAGTGAAAACTAAATTCAAGCTCACTAAAAAAATCATTAAATTAAGAACTTGCCATGAATCTTAAAATGAAGCCCCTCAAGTCTGTGGTTTATTTGTTATAATGACGTGTTACAAACTTTGCTTTAACAACAGGGGATAAATTCCATCTTCAGGCTGCAAACAAGTACATGTGCTGCTCTGGAATGTGCCATGTGTCTCATTAGAAAAAACATATTTGGAACATCTGCAGGCTGTGGCAGGAGGAACTCTTGGATTCAAGACAGACAGAAAATAATTAAAACCAACTTAAACTGTATACAGTTGATGATAAGAGTCAGATAGATACATACCATGGCTTTAACTGCAACAGTATGGTCACTGCTGTGTGGTCAAGGATGGGACTATTTCCACCTGCTTGCCCTGAGCTGTTGGATCCCTGATGGGCACGGTGAGGAGACACCTCAGGAGAGGAAATGTGGAGGAAAGGAAACCACCCATCGTGCTCTTCTTGCTCCTCCCAACTCCTTGGCATCCTAAAACTCTCCATATGTGGGAGATGAACTCTTCTTGCCTGACTCAGAATCCAATTGCAGCCTTGACTTCAAGTAATACAGAATCCTAGAATGTTCTAGGCTGGAAGGGACCTCTAGAAGCCATCTGGTCCAACCTCCCAACACAAGCAGGGACATCTCTACCTAGGGCAGGGTGCTCAGAGCCCCATCCAGCCTGACCTTGAATGACTCCAGGGATGGGGCCTCCACCCCCTCTAGCTGGATGTTTAAGTTGCTTGAAAGGAGATCAGATGCAACTATGAGGACTGAGTTGCTAAACCCCCTATTAGATGCAGGAAACACCCACACGTGTCACCTCGCACCACCAGGCTTGCACAGGTCAATCCCACAGCTCTCTGAAGGACCTGGATCTCAAATCCCATCTCTGACCAGCACCTTCACCAAGACACAGGCTCTGCTGACCACAGAACAGTGGATCTGGATGTGTCATTTGCATCAGATCTGTTAAGTCTTTTCCAGCCCCTGAAAAAGGTGACTTCCCTGGTTCACAAACCTTCCACTGGGTAAGCACAGAATGGTTTCTCAACAAGACCTGATCGTGGGTGCATTAAGAGTGTGGGCAGCAGGTCAAGGGAGGTTCTCTTCCTGCTCTACTCTGCCCCAGTGAGACCACATCTGGAGTATTGTGTCCAGTGCTGGGCTCCCCAGTTCAAGAGGGACAGGGAAATACTGGAGAGAGTCCAACGGAGGCTACGAGGATGCTGAAGGGACTGGAAGGTCTCTGTGAGACTTTGCAGGAGGTCCAGAAACATCTTGTTCCCTCCTGAGCCAGCTTGGTACCCACGACCCACCTCAAAGAGACCGACCAAGGAAACCTTGCCATGTGCAGCAATTCCTCCTGCAAAGCAGAACACCAGTACATTTTGGAGAGGGACATGAATCCAAACTGCAGGGATTAAAGAGCTGAGCCTGCACCAGCATGCTCTGGGCTAGGCAGAGATAAACACGGGCAGGGAGCCAGGATGGGCTGTCTGCTATTCTTGGATTAGCCTTGATCCCGTGGGCAGAAAATCCCAGAGGTAACTCCTATGGTTCATTCCAGCACCTACGCTGGCAAACTCCAAAAAAAACCCCTCAAGCCATCGCTATCTACGAGCAGATTTATCTGGGGTCAGCAAAGTTCTTCCCCATCCAGCACCGAGGCTCCTCCTTCATCAGTTCTGGTTTTCAGCCGACTCCCCAAAGCAGCAGCAGGGTTGAGATAACAGCCCTCTTAGTTAGGGCTTCAATCTGATTTGCCAACACGCGTATGTTAAAAACATATGCTGCTGCTCATGCCAAAACCAACCTGCCAGATTCAATCACAGAACTAATTTGGGGGGCCCAGCTGTAAAATCCTGAAGGCAGCGAGTTGCCCGGAGCTCCCCAGTTAAAACTGTGGGAACAAAAAAAGCCTGAGAGAGAAATACTTCTGTGCAGCTCCAAAATACTGAAAATTGTTTAATTAATTAGAACTGCAAAAGTTTGCTCGGCTCAACAAAGATACAGCTGAGCAAAGCAAAGGGTTTCACCATGAACAGGGAAACGTTCCCCAGTTACCTTCCAGCTCAAGCCAAAACTTAAGTAATATTTCAAACGAGACACTTTTAAACTCAAAATAGAAAGGAAACATTACAAGGTTAAAAGAGGTTGGGTTTTTTCAGGACTAAGAAGTTGATGACACTTCTATTTTCCTAATGGCTTGACTGATGTGACCCTTGTGTGCCACGTCATGCTACCCTCAGTGGGGTCTTCTCCTACTGTCAGTCTTGGCTGATGCTGACGTCAGGGCTTTCTTAATGAAAATCTAAGTAATCCTTTGGCTTTTGACATTCCTGGAATCTGAGAAGTTCCAGAAACTAATTTAGCACAGCAATGCTTGTGAAGGAAAAGCTCTCCTAGGGAATGGAAAGGTCCCCACCTCACCCAGCAGTGTCTGGCTGCTCTGCGGTGACCGCAGAAGGGCTCACAAAACAGCTGACATTTAAGGGGCTGTTTTCTTGACTAAAAGGTGACCGAGCCCACGGGGTGTGGTGGTGGTGGAGGAAGAGGAAGGAAACCTTCTCTCTGAGGCAGTGCCAGGTAAAATAGTAAGAGCTGTCACTGATGAAAGATTGGCAGGAGTAACGTCACCGCTGGAAGAAACAGATGCCAGAGTGGCATTTTTTAAATATTATTTCACAAGAGAACGTCACTTTGTCCTAATGGCGAGCTGCTCAGGAACATATTTCACCCACAGGGGGGGTTCTGTTCTTGTTCTCAGCTCTTATCTTAAAATACTGAAAAGCTCCTGTGCAGGAATGAGGAGTTCTGGCTCACCCAAAGATGTTTGGTACCCAGAGGTGAAGGAATGTGATTCTGGTTTTTACTGGAAAGCATCATGAGTTATATGCTTCTATTTTGCCTTAGAGAATTAAATAAATAGTGCCATGTAAGCCTATAGACAGAAGAAATACAAGCAACAGAAGTGTCCTGAATTTAAAGATGCTTAGATCTAAGTAGACCTTTGATTTTGAGTTACTTGGATCTCCAGGTGCTGCCGCTGAACTCTCCCCTGCTGTCACTGTTCCAGTGCATGAACTTTGTGCCAATGTTACAGTTCCACAACCTCAGCATGGACCCACGGGAGATGTTTCAGCAGGTAAGGGTTTGGTCTCACCACGAGCAATGCAGACAGGAGACAGGTAAAGTTAAGCTGAGAGGATTTTGCCACCTTGGGTATTAGTAGCCTCCTGACATCTCAGCTGAGCTATGAAGCTGTGGTGTTGCTTTCTCTTAGGAAAAGGTCTCTAGGTCCAAGGCCAGATTTCATTCTGAGTTTGCAAGTGCCTGAAGAAGACACGAGCAATATTTGTTCACACTCGTGGGAGGCAGCTTAAAACCCCCAACTGTCACGCCACTCTCCGTACCGAGGTTATCTGTGACCCCATCTCTCTCTCAAGGCACACTGAAATAGTCTAATATTAACAAATCAGCTAAACACCCCGATGGGATGCAGAAACATTATCATTTCTTCCACACAGCTAAAACCTGTTGGTGCAACAGGTCCAACCTGCTTCACTTTGACCACTGCAGAGGGTGCAGCACTGGGGTTACTGCTGGGACACAGAGGAATTTCAAGCTCCAGGTACCCACTCAGCTAATGACTAGCACGACAAAAGAATCATTTCTCTTTCTACTCCCAAATTACAAGGATATTTTATCTCTTCAGCCCCGTTAAAATTCCACTGCTGGAAAGCAGATCAAAAACCACAAGAAGCATCGGTGAACGCTCCGTTAAAAATGGCAGAGTTACACTTGGGTCAACTCTAAGGCCAAGTGCAATGGGCACAATTATTCTTCTTCAGCTTGGTGAGAGAAACATTATCATCTGAAATCTTCATTTGCCTGACTCTTCACTGCCTGTTACTGGAATAAACCCTTCTATCAGCACCTGGTTCTCTGCATTGCGAACTCAAAGGAAGAGGAATCAATGAAATGTGTGCAAAGCCAAGGAAATTGATCTTTCTTCCCAGAGTTTTTTCCTTAAAGAAAACCGAATAAATACAATTATTTGTGAAATAAACCAGCTGGCATTTGCCTTTCCTCACAGCAGGAACCTCTGAGCTCTCTGGGAATAAAGCTGGAGAGAGACAAAACTACAACCCATCGGTACCCCGGGGTGAATTCCTTTTCTGGGTGCACAGCCAGACCCAGATAGTTCAGCCACTTACCCTTAAAGCCTCTGAGTGTCTCCACACGGAGACTTTAGCAGACTAAAAGAGATTTCAAAGCGACTTAATTAAACTAGTGGAACTTCTTGTATAAGAAAGAAGGGGATGCCCAGATGGAAAGTCATTTAAGGAACATATGTTTCTGTGATGTTCAAATGCATCAACTCTTCAGAGAGAACCATCCAGAAGAGTTTGGCAACTGCAGCAGGGAATGGAGCACCGACGACCTGGCACGGGGCAGGGCTGCACAGAGGTAACTCTTGATCACACAGGCTGGATGCTGGAAGCAATATAATGACAAGAAGATAGATTCTGAGCAGGTTATATTAGTCCTGTTATTATTTCATGCTAATGTGCTTATATTCCTCTCAACCAGCTTAACAACCTCCTGCATGGTGGACAACTCATCCTTTCCTATGGAAAATCCTGGCACTTCTAAAGGTCTCAGAAGGACCCCATGTTTTTCTGGAAGGATATTTTGTGTATCTAAAGGAAGCCGAAGATGTGAGGACTGTCTAAGTGAATTCCTTCCAGTAGCAGAGGGGTTTCCAGCAAGCCTTGCCATAAAAACTGAGAGCTTCTGTCTCCCCTCCCTGTTCTCTAGCCATTACGAGATAACTTCCTAATCAAGGGAAGAAAGGACTTCAGGTACAAACTCTTCAGTTCCCAGCAGTTTGACTCCAGACCGAAATTACCCTTAGCAGCAGCATCACTCCAGATCTGATAAGCAGCAGCAGTAAGCATAAGACAGAGCTCAGTGGTTTTTCTCTCTAAGCAAACACATTAGACCAGCACTCATGGTATCAACACAAGGCTGTTTAGCCCCAGAAGAATCCACGAAGCTGAATCAGCTCAGACATGTAACTCATTTGAATAGGATCTGTCTTTGCAGAGCAGACGTGCTTTTTCAAACCAGTCAGTTCAGCATTTCCTGTAAAACCCCTGTGCTGAAAACAGGGGAGTTGAGCTCTGTAAGTGACCACCAGGCCACGGCAGCACGGGCACTCGCAGGTACAGGACGAGGAAGCACCAACTGCCAGGGTCTCCTTTAAAAAGGAAACAAAGCAGAGCCATAGCAATGCAGGATTACCCCAGGGAAAGCTTACTTTCTAATCTCCACAAGGTCAAAGAGAAAGAACTTGTTGCTATTATCATAAATTATCCCCACCAACATTTACTCTTCAGCAGAGCTTAGCTCTCCGCTCTCGGTTACAAAGATGTCAGGAACAATAAGAGTGAAAACCCCAACGACCTGCCAGCCCTGGCTGCTGCACAGCAAAAGCTCAGAATGGTGTCTTTATTTAGTGTGGCCTTTGTTAGAGCAGCAGCAAACTCCTTCCTCAGGAAACAGGCAAGTTCTGCAAGCGCTGGGCTGTAATTTAGCCCAATAGGAAATATTAACTCCAACTGGAAACAGCAGTTACTGAAAGAGAAGAAACTCGTTGGCTTGTTAGCATCACCATTCTCTGCAATATTCTCAGAACCTTTCAGCCATAGGTTTGCTATTTTTTACTTGTAGTCTCTGTGTCTTGGATCTTTAAGGATCTATGCCTAGGAAAAACAGAGGCAGGTTGATCTTAATGACACCAAACCAGCAAGAGCCAGTCCTCTACTATTCCAATGAGCACTCACTGTCCAAAAGGTGGAAAAAGAAGCCAGGAGACCTTGCCTTACTCATTTCTGTGTTCCTAGAATGCCTTTTTAGTATCACATCCAGCAACAGTTTTGTTTTCAGTATCCCTGGTTTATTTTTCCTTTGTTTTTGATGCTAGCTTGCTGCTTCTCATCATGAAACAGCAAACAATAAACACTCCACAAGGCAGGGTGCCTACAGGCACTGCAGATCTCTGTCTGTACCAGCCCTGAGAATCCAGGCAGCTAAGTTGCCAGGCTCTCATTTTCTTGCACCTTCTTTTTTATCTGAACAGATGGAAACTTAAGAACAGAAGCCAAGAACTTAACATGGGCATCTTAACAGTAGTTACAGTAATTACTGTAGCTGCAGTTACAGTAATTGCAGGGTGGCAGCACACACATGCACGGTGGCTGTCATCTCCTCATCGCTCAACCTGACAGCCAAAGATCATCTATCTCCTTTCCAAATGTTTTTACAAAGAGGGAACGCTCGCCAGCAATGGCTTAGGTCAAAGAAAGTCTTGCTGGGGATTTCCAGCAAGCACTGAGCTTTACAGAGAAAGTAGAAAATAAAGAGCTTTTCCAACTGGTGCTGTGTAGCCCCGTACTGGTGACATCGAAGACTTCTCAGGCCATCCTTAACTACTGTCCATGGAAACCAGTGCATAAGCAGCAGCAAGGTTTCATGACAGCCTAAGAGCCTGGTGTTTTGGCACGTGGCTTCACGTGGCCTGCAATGGTACAGGTTGGGGTAGACCCACGGGAAAGCAGCCCCATGGAGAGGGAATTTGTCGTCCTGGGGGACAACAGGTTCTCCGTGGGACAGCAATGGGACCTTGTGGCCAGGAGGGCCAATGGTCTCCTGGGGGGCAGGAGGAANACCCCACTGCTCTATGGTTCTATGATTCACATACAGCCAACCAGCATCCCTTTTTTGTTTCACTGTCTGCTCCTTTTGACCTGCAACGCTCTCCCCCTGTGCCAAAGCTGCCACAGGAAGGCAACCTCTCTACTCTCCATCAAGTCTGCTCCGTGCAGTTGGATTTCACAGACAATCTTGCAATTCTGCAGAGAATTTCCACACTCTGGGTTTGTTCCACACCCTGCTCCGATAGGGAAAGATCAGAAGATCCAGGCTACTTTGGAACCACTCCAGTAATGCTACAAATTGCTTACAGCTAGGAATACAGAAGAAAGGCTGGTCTGGCCCAGGTGTGAGATAGGCAGTTAAGAGAGAAAAAAAATGGAGCAGTGTTTGTTTACACAAACAACATAAAAGACAGAGGAGGGGAGAGGGAATCTAATCCAGAGTAGTCTGCACTGCCAGCTTCAGCAGATGTACTTGGATGAATTCGATCCTCAGGGTCTGCAATTAAATCCCTTTGCTACTACCAGGGTCATCCCTCACACTCCAATTTTGCAATCTTTGAACTGCAAAGAAATTAATAATAATAATAAAAGACACACTTAAAAATACCTCAGCAGATAACACCAGGCAAAGGCAGGAATATTTCCAGGAACCCAAACACAGCTACTCTGTCGCCTCCTGATTTTAATGCGACTTGGTTTGAATTCACTTCACATACCCCGTGCTAAGGTGCTCTGAGCACGTGCAGACACCTAGAGACAGAGCAACTGTTTAGCAGGGGCTGAACAAACAGATCCTCCTGCCTAAGGTCAGAACAGCTCTGCCAAGGAAGGGTTGGGTTTACTCAATAGATACACGCTGGTTGCAGCTATTGGCCTCTGAAATGGGGTCCTTCACTTCACCTTCCATGTGAATGAGCACTTCAAATTCACAACTCATCTGACAGTAACTGGTTGAAGTCTGAAACAGGCAAACACACAGCTTCTCTCCTTTGTGGTGGTGAAGGAAGCTGATCTTACCTCTTTATAGCCTTTTATTCTTCTAATAAATCTACCAAACTCATTTTTCTTCAACAGCAAATGCCTTATTGTTTTCTTTCTTTACAACAAAGGGCACATTTTTATGTCCTCTCTGAACAAGCAATGCCCTAATGGCACCATTCAGGGCAAGACTTCCTTGTGTTTCCCTGTATTTCATCAGTATATTCCTATCAGAATAGCTCTGGGGGAAAATAAACTAAAAATCAATGGGACTATTGCGTGGGGGTGGGACTGGAAGATGCTCACAAAGGCATTTTTCTGTAAGGACCCTGCTGACTTCAGGGGTACTCTGAGTGGATTTCAGTTCAACACGAATGTTTGATTTCTCTCCCAAGGTAAATTAATCAGGGTCTACTTTGATTATTCCTATATACCTGTTCTTGACTGGGGAGGCAGCTGTAGACAGACCAGAAAGATATTAAGATCTGTCAGACAAGAGATCCCAGAACTTAATTTACTGCAGGCCTTTTCAAAGACACAGCTCATTGAACAAAGAGTATCGAGTTCTGGTCCTGATGTGGTGTGGTAACAATGGGACGTGGCTGGAAAATGAAAGAATTCAGACATAAATATATTAAATTGGAATTAGGAAAGGCCAGACCACAGATAAATCTAAAAGACAGACAATGATGTAGCTATTGCACTTAAAATATTAAGTTCCATAAACCTGCAGCTAAAAAGAGTAGAAGGAGGGGATAAAAAAGAGCCTGACAGGTTGGTGAGAGTCTGGAAATATTCATCTGGAGAAAAGATTTGTCCTGCAAAATCCTTAACCCTCTCTGGAAGCCGGGATACTTCTCGGTGACGTTGAGGATGTGACTCAAGCAAACACAAGTCTCGGCAGCGGGCTCTGCAGGTTATTCCTGATTTTCCTTCCTTTCTCTGCCAGTTGGGTGCCCATGCAACACAGAGCAAGACTTTCTGGAGACAGCTCACATTAAAAGCTGGGCTGTTGGTGTTCTCGTTACTAGGAACTGATGCTGTTGTGCAAGTAAATCAGTCAAGGAATTCCAGAATGAACACTGAGTTGTGCCAGGTGTTTTCTGAACAGGGAGGTGAGACCCTGGCACAGGTTGCCCAGGGAAGCTGTGGATGCTCCATCCCTGGGGGTGTTCAAGACCNTCTAAGAGCATAACAGTCCAAGATGCAAACTTGATCACCATTGAGTACAGGGATGCTTGGACTGGATTTTGATGCTGGATCAGGAAGTACTAATTTAGACCCATGTCTGTTTTCCATACTAGCCAGAGTAAACTTGCCTGAAACACCACAAGCCAAAATATCAAGCGTTCTAGCCAATGGTGATTTAAATCAATAGCTCAAATATTGGAAGAACACAGCATTTGAGCAAACAGCACTCAAAAAATAGCATGAAAGGCCTACAATCTTTTCTTCTGGCAGCACCAGATGCATTTTCCATGCTTTCCCAATAAATAATGTTCCAGAGCAGGCACTGCTGGAAACACGCCGCAGAGAGAAAACCCAAGCAGTCAGCTCAGCTTGCTCCTCCTCCTGCCCAGCTACAGTGGCACAAGAGAGCAGGCACTGCTCCATTTCTCCTGCTTGACCCTAATGAAAACCAGGGTTTGGTTGCTCATCTGTGGGCCCTGGATCACGTGAGGTAACAGGGAAGCAGCAACCTGAGGCAAGCCTTCTAGATGCCTGCACATGCGAAAGGGAACGAAGCTTTCTCTTCTCTTATGGGGTGGCCCCACTGTGTGATTGTAGTTGGCTTCTTTGCAGTGTCCACAGCTTTTCCAGCTGAAGGGCTGGGAATTTCCATCAAACTGGCAAGCCCCAAATGTAACTGTTGGCAGCTGACAAATCCTACATCAGCTCTGGAATGTCACTAGCGTTTTCCCGGATTTTCACCGGCGGAGTCAGATGGGTACAGTCTGTGTGCTTCTGCTGATGTAAATTGGTTTATCCTCCCTGACATTTGGAATAAAATAATGCACCAGCAAACTCAGACAATGTGTAAAACTTGGCCTGTCTGCAACATGGGATAGCTGAGAAAGGTCTGACTGACGTGGCTGGATCCATGGGTGCTGATGGACAAGCCAAGAATTACTTTGGGAACGTTCTACAGACCAACAAGATCACCAACAGCTAAAGACAATTTCTAGTTTGGCTAGAACAGGGCAGCTGGAAGAGGAGGAAGCTCAGCCTACCAAAGACCCACAGTCAGCTACATAAGGAACCCGGATCCAGTTCTTTTTGCCTGTTCTCAGGTGTTAGATCATCCTAACTTCCCTACGAGAAAGGCTGTAGGCACAGGGGAACCAGAGACAGGCCTAGGGCAGTCAGTGATGGCTATTCCTACTTTTAAGGCTAGACCACTGTCCTGGCCAAGTCAATTAACTCAGGCCAGACCAGTCCACCCAGCTGTAAAACAAGACTAGAACATCGACCTCGCTTTGTGCTCTACGGGGAGCAGACTTAGGTAAGTATCACTTGCCTTGACACACCATTAAAAAGAAGACAAAAGCTTCTTATTCCGTTGGGAAAAAGTAGTGAAGGAGGGAGAAAGAAACTTCGTTTACCTTTGGATGGCCCTTCTCAAGTCCCAGCATCCCCAACAAGCCCAGCAAAGACGTTCTGCTGCTCTGGGCCATGATCTGGGGAGCGCTCCCAAGCTCAGCCAGCCTGACATTAGCAATGGGAACAAAAAACCCAGAGCAGAAACAGAGAGGGAGCACCACTCATCTGCTCACTCTTTGTGGTCCAAACCACACTGTCCGACCTCTTACAACAGAGACTCTGATCTCTGAGAAACATAAGAAGCCTGGCTGCCCAGCAGAGACACATTCATTTCTTTTTGCAGCAACAAAGACAGATGTGCTCTGCTGCCAGAGACAAGCTCTGAGCCCTCAGGCAGGCAGGTGTATGTTACTGCAGAAAGCAGCTTGTTCTCACCTCAGGGTCCACTCCGTTTGCCAAACTATTGCACAAGTGGCACCCTCTGTTTGCAAAACACTTCCTCAGGTGGCCTGTTTGACACCAAACAGCAGATGGTTTGCTGTCTGTGCAGCAGGTAAGGTCATTTTGAGGTTCCAAGTGGGTCGTGGCTTGGTCATCTAGCAAGGAACTGCATTTGTTGTGGAAACGTTGCAAAATTTTGCTTAAGATACCCGGGTGCTTTGACTCAAATTCTTCCTGCTCTAATTCTACTGCTTCACTGCCTTCACCCGCAGGCAAGCGTAAGAACCAGACAGAACCAACCCACAAACTTCCCCGAGTTTCAATCTATTGGTATCTCCAATCATTCCCATGCCAGAGGCCAAAGCAGAAAGCTCTTCCCTCTGCCAAGCTGTAGCGAGATCCCTGCATCCACTCCATTCCTGCAGGACTCCACCTCACTCCTTTAGCTGCCGAGGTGTTGAGCCTGGATGAGGCAGAGTTTAGATGAGTTTAAAGTGGCTGTGTCCTGTGGGGTGCTTTTCATGCCTAACTGCAAGCGTGGCTGCTTTTGTGCCTTGTACAGTTTGCTGCAGGACGTGTTCAGAAGCTGGGCTGGGGTTTTGTCCTGGTCTGAGTGAGAACAGAACGAGTTCTGTTCAGTGATTTTATTTTTCAGTTCAGTTAAGCTTCAACTAAGCCCTTCATGGCCTAGGGCTCCCTCCACTACCCATGGCTTCAGAACTTGAGTTCTACCCTTGCCTGCCTGTGTAAAGAGCTTCCAGACCCTACAGTGTCAAGCTTGTCAGAGCACTTTGCCCCACAGTGTGACACAGAAAGCTCACGGACAACAGGAGATTGCCAGCTCTCTAGATGGACTGAACACCCGCAGTTCCTTCCACTGGAAGGAATCAACAGGGCTCAGATCTTCCCAAGATCAGGTCTGCAGCTCTAAGTCATCTCTCCCTTTGCTGAATTTCCAGGCGTTCAGTACTGATAGATTGGAACAGGATCCTAGAAAGTGGAACACAAGCAAACTCAGACTAGGTCAGCGTTGTCCTTGTCTGTGACCAACATTTTTCTCAGTGGAAAACCAACTGCAGTGCCCCTCACGAGCATATTCCAGAGAGAGAGCAGAAACACACAACAGAGCAGCGCAGAGTTTGCAGCTGATTTAGCACAGCCCGGGAAGGAATGAGAGCAGTGGGCTGAGCAGCCTTGCCAAGTCACATTAGGGGAATCAGTGCCCTCATCTGTCACGCCACGAGGCCAGTGTCTCACACGCAACCTCACCCATCTCTCAAGCTAGGGGAGAATGAACTCTCTCCTGTACAGAGTGCTGGTGGAGATATTTATCCCCCTGGCTATGCCAAAAATATATGCACCGAGGTCAATACAGGAGGACACATAAAGATACATCTTGGAACAAATGAAAGGTAGGGCTGGATGCTCGTGTCTGGGATATGGGGCAGGATTAATTCCATTTCCAGCTTTCCTAAACTTTTCAAAGCTGTATTTTTTAACCTGA
This sequence comes from Chloroceryle aenea, assembly GCA_013399075.1. Taxonomy (NCBI): domain Eukaryota; kingdom Metazoa; phylum Chordata; class Aves; order Coraciiformes; family Cerylidae; genus Chloroceryle; species Chloroceryle aenea. The sequence goes on from VWZY01012568.1 coordinate 103,126, forward strand.
GAGTCCTCAGGTTCTTTTTTTTTCCTCTCTGATGTCAGGCTTTGCTCCATTTTAATATAGCCTCTTCAATTTCCTTTACAGCTAAGCACCAGTACAGAAAAAAATGGCAGAAATTTCCCTTACACCAGCTGCTATAGGATCTAATGAGGATTTTAAACCAGAATAGATTTGCAGCCTGCATTCCAAAACCACTCCGGTGAACCATGCAAAGAGCATTGTTTGGGTGCAATTGGACTCCTGACTTAACTCATTTATTATCCACGGTGTACAAAACAAGTAGCTGCAGTAACATCATTACACTGAGAGCACTGAAAAGAAAAGAAACCCAAAGAAACAGCTTTAACTTTAACCTACAGCTCTGATACAAGCTCTTTAGCAGCTTCAGCTGGAACTAGTGGCACAACTTTACAGAATCTGGCCTCTCCTCACAGGGTGTAAACGTGAAAATGCAAAATAAATGCAAAACAAACCACCCTGCCCTGAGCATTTGAGTGAGATTGGTGAACCCAAACCCCAGAGCTACCAACAGGCAGTGGTGTGGCCATGTCTCTTTCTATCACTATTTTATTACACTTCCCTTCATTCCTCCTGGTTCTTCACATGGGTGTATCAGCTCCCTCTCTCTGATGCTGGAGTTCTGCTCCCAGGCTGTTCTTTTTGAAAGGATTTTGAGGGAGGATCAGAGAACAGAAAGACAGTATTTTAATTTGGTAAAAGAGCTGAGCTTCTGCCAGAGACCACAAAGGGGTCAGTCCAATAGAAACTACAATGAAGCAGAGAATGAGGGCTCAGTGACCAAGAGAAGGAAAACAAGTGACCAGTGGAGGTAGCTACACAGACCAGCCACGTGCAAAACATTATGGCACAGCAGGCAGCTCGAGAGTGACAACTTTGTGCTTTTCTCCTTGTTTCAAGTTTCCCTTAACCTAAAGGAATTTACCAAGACTGAAATTATGGAGGCTGCCTTCTGTCCAGGCTGGTTTTCTGCACCTTGGCCTGAAAATTCAGAGTTCTAAAAGGAGACAGTTTGATCTGATCAGCCACAGCTCCAGTGGGGGTGAAGACAGCCAGGAGAAGCTGCTGAGGTTCTCTGGCAGGCTTGGGATAGGAAGCAGGGTTGACTTGCAGCAGCAGAAACACACAGAGTGAAAACAGTGCAGCCTGAGAACAGTCAGGAAGTATCTCACCTTTCCAACAGGCACCTTGCTCCTTTTTATTTTGTCTGTGAACGTGGCTTCTCCCCCAGCCCAGGCTTCAACACCTCGCTACACTATGAGACTTTCCAACCCCAGGCTGCTTTTGGGAGGGAGCAGGAGAGAGCCATCTGCCTGATGTCCAGCAAGCTAAAAGACACCCAAAGAGCAAGCTGGTGTGAATACTGGCGAGAGTTCATCCAAATGTCCCATTTAGGTTGGATTTCTGAAAGAAACAGGCAATTGGATGTGCATTTCCAAGCGGGGAAGCAGAGCAAGACCAGGGTGCAGCCCAAGGTAGCCAGCTATCACCTCTGAGCCCAGCCTCTGGAGAGCAGGAGCTGGCCTGACCTAGCAAGGAACTCAAGTTGTGGCCAGGGCTCGTGGGCTCTCCGCTGCCATCAGCCTGTCGGGCAGACTGCCAAGGAGTTGGGCAGGAAGGAAACCAGGGAGGTTTCTAACAGCAAAAACATCCCACTGGAAATTTTCTGACCACTCGAATAATGGGGCTACTTTCAGAGGCAGTTCTGGTGCTGGCACAAGGTAGGGAGAGCCACTGCATTTTCTGTTTAGTTATTGGCTTCCTCTATAAATTTCTTTCTAGCCCAGCCACGCAGCATCTACTGAAGTAATCCTTAAGAAGGATATCCATAAATCCCTCCAAACCTCCCGGCAGCAAACGGCAACGCTTTTCCCAAGGCCAATGACAATTGTCAACTGGTGCTATTCAGAAGGTAACATTTTCTTTGGTAAGGTCTTTACTGCTTCAGGCAACCACACGTACTTTTGGCAGCATCTCCAGACGAGCCTTGTTGGCAGAGTACTGACTATGCCTCGCTCGGAAAGACTGCACGAAAAAACAGCTCACTTTCCAGCTCCGATTCCAAGGCTTCGTAAACTTGGCAAGGCTGACCACACAACCTGGCCTGACTGCAGGAATAACTGATGCCTGAGAGGTAGCAGCATCCCACGAAGCCTCCTGAGCTGCCCACGCACGCTCAGGCTACAAAAGGAGACTTTCTCAGCCTAACTCCCCACCCACTAACAGCTGCCCCGACCCACATACCGTTCATTGCTCAGGGTCATCCGCGGAGGGTCGAGGTTGGGATTCTCCATGGATTCCATCTGAGGGCAGCGCAGGAAGTAGTAGAGGGTGTGGAGAGCATCAGGGGACCAGGAGATGGGCTGCTGCTGCCGGGTTTGCCTCACGGGGCTCATGCCTGGGCGGATGGTGTTCAAGCACTGCATGTGGTGCATCGCCCGCGATACCAGATCACCTGCAGGCAGGAAAAGGAGGGGAAGGTTATCTCTCTGCTGCCCGGCCCCAGTCCTCTTCAGGGTGCTTTTTAAACCACATAAAGCCTCTCTCATAGCAAAGAGAAATGCCTTTGGTGTGCACTTCGCTCCTTCTCCTGCACAAAGGTGTAAGCTGTGCTCGAGCTGCTGCTCTGCAGGTTGTTTTATGGGGAATCTGACTTGCTTTCAAATGAGAGGGTACTGGTTAGAGGATGCAGAATGAAACTCCTCTCAGTCACCGGGCCTCCAGACTAACAGCTTTCCAGGGGTTTTTCCACCCTGTTTTATTGCTGGTTTTCTCCTCTTTCCAACACGTCTCAGTTTCTTGCCTGCCTACAAAGAACTACTGATCCTGGAGGTCTTTTCCAACCCTGATGTCTTTGTAGAACATCCACTGTCCAGCCTGGCAGCGTGGCTTTCACGAGGCAGAGCCAGTAGCACCAGTAGGAATACTTTCAGCACCAGCATCACCATTTTATGTTATGAGATTGTTCCCACTTCTTTCAACCAGGGCCACAACCCCTTTACCCAGGCACTTGTGACAAATGAATGGTATGGTCAGCACAGAAATCCCTTTTTTAGGGCTCTGCTTCTCTCAGTCTCTAGCTGCAGGCTTCTCCGGGATAACGAGACCTGACTCTCTTAGTAAAAAACCAAATCCTTATCATGCTGATTGGCTCAAGCTTGCCAAAAATTTCCCCCTGAGACTTCTATCAAGCTCAGTCCAAGAGCCTTCTGGGCTGTTCAGTCCTCTTGGTCTCTGAACTGAAGCCAACCCGCCCCTTTGTCAGAGTACTGGTGGGCTCGAGGAGGCCTGGAAGGTGACCTGTATCACCCAGCTCCTGCTCGGGAAGGATTCTGAGACAGCAGGAGCAGTAGCCCCCAGACAGCAGCCGTGCAGTCACACGAAGCTGGTCTCTGTGGAGTGAATTTGCTTCAGGCACACCCTGTTTACTCTCCTTTTATTGCAGTGCCTTACAAACTCTCAAGAGCTTTGCAGTAAAGGCCTCAGATGCTGCATCTTTGAGTAGTGTGGCTGCCATACCAGTGAGCTGAAGGGTTGCTATAGATTACTATACACAGCCAGGATCTATTTTTGCCTTGGGAGAAGCCTCCGTTGCTTTATGTTCTAAAGTCCCCCAAAGCCTTCACAGGAAATCTCATTCTATTGTGTCCAACAGATACAATACTGGGAAAGGATGGAACCGAAATAGTCACCCCATCACAAAGCTGGTTCCTGAGAAAGCTCCCTGAAGGTAGCTGTGCACGTACAATTGAGTCCTGCCTGCCTCTAAAATCACTGTTGCTAATTAATATTAGAAGTTATTTGTTCACTTCTACCAAACAGTAATAGACTGGATTTGCCAACCAACCTCCAGCTGAACCCGTGGGGTTCTAGGGCTACAGGGGTTAGGAAGAAACACAACCCCCCCAGCTACTGCAAATGGAAATAAACGTGACATTAGTTGTGGGTGGGATGGCTGGAGTGGTCAAGATCTCAGTCTGCAAGGTAAAGCTGCCCCACTCGGTCGCTGCAGAGTCCGTTCTGTCTAAGGACCTGCTTCAGAATGGAAAAAGCCTTTTAAGAGCTCTGCCTGCTCCTCCAGGAGCTCCTGACTTGGAGGGATCTCAGCATTTTACGAGAGCCTCCTGAATCCACCAGCGCCGGTTCTAACTCGGGAGCCTGAGTAGTCAGAGCAGAAATGCATCTGGAATTCAAATCTCCAGCTCAGAAAAACGTTCCTTCTCCTTTGCACACTCAGGCTCTTTTATTTTTCTGGCAATGGGCAGCAAGATTTGAGGGGAAAAAAAAAAAAAGGAAAGATAAAAAAAGAAATAAGTAGGCAACTGTATCAGGAGATCTATTCAGGAGATGTAATGCCCAAGTTGGCCAAAGCAGGGCTGGGGGAAGAGAGAGAGGAAGCTGTATTCAACCCTAGGCCCATGCTACAAATGTTCTCTTGTGTTCCAGGATAAATAGAGGTGTGTTAAAGGAATTTGAAAACCTCAAATTAAGGCAGGTTGCAAAATAAATCGTGAAAGCCACAGCCTCCTTGCCTGCCCTGACGTTCATTAGCATTCAGATGGCTGAGGCTGAGAAAGCCATGCCAGCAGAAATGTTGCAAGGGAAAAGCAGACGGGGAAAACACAAATCATTTTTGTTTACTTTAAAGGGGCTTTGTGAGTAGTCTAGGAATGGAACGTTGCATTTGGTTAGCATTAATAAAAAGAAGGTTTTGAGCAAGTTTTTGTTACCAAAGTGCTCTTAGATTTTTTTTCCCCCCTCTGCTTTTTGGTTTTTAAGTAACTCAAAAGTTTTTCCTGGAGTATTCTGAGCCTTTGACATTTCCACTGCACAAACACTGGGAGCAAGAGCCCTTTTCTTCATGAGGGAGGTGCTGCTGCTGCGTTCCATGAATGCACAGGAAACCTCCAGAGCCACTGAGGCAAAAGGATCCATCTTCTCTTAGCACCCACTACCAAAAGGCTTGAACAGCCAAAGCTTACACAGCCCTGAGGTGCAGTCAGAATAAAGCAGGTGAATGAAAGAAGCTGATTTTGAGTGCACCCTCAACAAGTTTGCCAACGACACCGAGCTGTATGGGGCCAACCTCATGAAGTTCAGCAAGAGCAAGTGCAAGGTCCTCCTTCTGGGGGGGCAATCCCAAGCACTGGTATAAGCTGGGAGGTGACTGGCTTGAGAGCCGCCCTGAAGAAAAAGATGTGGGGGTGCTGGTGGATGGGAAACTCAAGGTGAGCCAGCAGTGTGCACCTGCAGC
>VWZY01012568.1:108483-133053 GCA_013399075.1 Chloroceryle aenea
CCTGACAATTCTCTGATTTTCATACACAGCCCCACAAGACAACTAAATCCCACCTGGCATAAGCCAAACGCCGCTCCCCCTGATCTCAGTACAGAGGGACTGGTTCTCCTGCCTCACCAAGAGGAACCTCCCACCCCATTTCATTACTTACTCAGTTCCGAGATGCTTCCAACGCAGGTTGCCAACAGAGACTGCTCCAAAGTGCGGAGCTCCAGCTGGGCGTAAGCGTCGGCCCGTCCGTCGCTGCACACGGAGCCGTCGTGGTAGGGGCTGAAGTAGGCAGGCAGGGAGAGCACACCTGGGGAGCAGAGCAAAGAACAGTCCTGTCACAGTTCTGCTCCCCCCGATTTGAGAAGGATAGGAAAATACTGGAGAGAATCCAATGGAGGCTATGAAGATGATGAAGGGGCTGGAGCATCTGTCTGAGGAGGAGAGGAGTGGAAAAGGCCTGTTTAGTTTGGACAGGAGCAGCCTGAGAGGGGAGCTGAGCAATGGTTCCAAATCTCTGCAGGGTGGGGGGCAAGGAGAAGGGGCCAGGCTCTTGTCAGGGGTGCCCTGGGACAGGACGAGAGGTGATGGGCACCAGGGGAAACACGGGAGGTTCCACCTCCNCTCCATGATTCTGTGATATTGGAGCAGAAAAGCAAATCTCTCCTGACAAGAGCGACAGGGAACGGGAACACGTCTGCACCTTTCTTGGGGGAATCTGAGGTCAAATAAAATCAAGCAGTGCTGTAAATACCACTGGAATGGCTGAAATGGTGAAACTGGGCTTTAGGGAGTAAGGCTGGATGCGTCTGCAGCCTTCAGGAACAAATTGCAGCTGAGATAAACCAACATGAAAAGCTTTAGTGAAGTCTCTTAACAGTGTTTACGCAACAGCTCGGCTGTGCACAAGCCAGCTTTGGTTTTCAACAGCTGTATGCAGATGGGGAGATAGAAAGGCCTGATTTTGAGAGGCGTGGAAGATGAGGAACCTCAAAAGTCCACCCGAGGTAAAAGGTAGCTGCAATTTCTGCAACTCTGAAAACAAAACCAGGGGCTGTGCCAGCTCTTTGAACCCGCACGCAGCTTCAGGTGCACGGGCGGCGGTTGCCACGTGTGTGAAGCTTTGGATCAGCCAAACTACACCCGCCCACGGGGTTTGAGGCTATCATCTTCATCTCTAAAAATGACCCCTCTACGAGACAGAGCGAGATTAGAAAGAGAATTCCCTTGCACACACACATTTACCACAGGTGCCCTCCTCCCATTTTCTCTCCGTTGCACACGTGAGCATTAAGGCACAGATGGAGAGATCCGTGACTCGTGTCTGTGTAGGTGTTACTGGGACTCCATCCTCCTCTGACAACGTCCTGACAACTCGGTTGTGCTGTTAGCAAGTTAAAGACCTCTTGGGTGAACTGGCTGGGGATGCTACAGTACAACCAGGACGTGCAGTTTCACCTTAAGATGCAGGTGGTCTCTAAACAGGGCTGTCATTCACCTCCTGGCCTGAGTTTGTTGTTTGGGTGATTTTTTTTCTACCACAAGGACACTTCCAGCCATGACTGCCTGTGCTCTCACCCCACTGCATCCTCCAGTTTTGACTCCAGTTTTGCTCCGTGCCTGGCCACACTGAAACACTTCAACCCAGACCCACATTTCCTTCGCCCCTCACCTTCTGCCCCCAGTTCAGCCTTAGATGTGGGGACACTGCTGCCAGAGCAGTGACCTCCTGTCACATAGGTGCTGTGTATTCTTGTCCAACAAACCCCTGCCAGCTGAAGGGCAGCTCGTTGTGCAAGACCTTTGTTTCTTTGTCTGGGTGTTTTCTTTGGAAGTTTGACTCTGAATCGATCTCTCCTACCCTTTTCACATCCTCTTTGGTGGTAAAGCCAAAGGCTGCATCAAAAACTTCCTGGACCTTTTGAGGATAAGGGAATGATTTATTCTGTTGTGGTTCTTCACTGTACATCACTGAGTTAATGGAGAGAGCTCTGCCAATGCCCTCTGTAACCTGAATAATTAGGAAGTGGAGGCTTTAAGAGCTACCAGAAGCGGTTCATGCAAAGTAGAAAAGCTTGCTTTAAATACTCTCTAGCCTCTACAGAGCTGAAGCCACTTCCTTTTCCATGTGAAAGCTATGAAAGGATGTTTTAAAAGACATATGGATTGAATTTATGGTAGAGGGAGAATGAAAATAGACTGATTTGTCCAAAGTTTCAACTGGAGGCATATAATTCTACAGAGGTGAAAACAGAAACTGGCAGTGACGTTGCTAAGCCAGGCAGAGGAAAAGGGGGAAAAAAAATAATACAAAAAACCAAGGCACATTTGCTCTGCCAGCCAGTTTCAGTTGGATCTGTTTTCTAATAAGGAATTGAAAATGAAAGCTTTGTCGAGTGATTTAAGCTGCTCACAAATGAAACAACATTTCCTCCGTTCTTCAGCTAAGGGTTTGTCTGCCAGGTGCTGTGGGTAAGGGGAAACAGGGATGATTTATTTCCTTGTGGAAGAATCACTCGTAAGAGAGAGTGGCGGGTGAGATTGATGTTCTCATCTGCCTTGGTACAGCTGAGGAATCTCCTCGGTGTCCGAGGGAGAACGGAGGAAGTTTCGGAGACTCTGGCCACGTGCCAAAGCCTGATGATGCCACTGGGTTTTTTGCCCTGGGCTCACGGTGAGGTATGAATCAGACCCTCATTACATCAGATTCCCAAAGGCTCCCCAACGTCTGGCAGGTCTTGATAGGTAGGGGAAAACACACCTCTTGATACTGCTTTGGTGAAGCAGAAATACACCCCCGACTACTGCACCTCGCAGGATGCTCATCAGAGTCTCCCCTCCAATAGCTGGAAAAGCATCATCCGTGCTCTTTGGATCAGAAATTCAGGCACAAGGCCATCTGCAGCCAAGCTCTGCCCGTTGGTATTACAATTAGGAACAGGAGTTAGTCTTGAATGCCAGTTTAAGTGGGGTTTGGTCACAGAGACAACTGCATCGCGACAACGACCTGGACCCCGAAGGGTGGAGCTCCTGCCACCCACAAGAGATGTGCAGTCAAAAGGTGTCAGAGCAGCACAGACCAAAGGGGCAATTTCTATTTCTATCTGGCACCCACATTTCTCTGTTTTTCTAATTGTGACAACACCATTTTTATCCCCAGCTCACTACAGAAGCAAAGCCATAACTGAAATAAATCACATGAAGTCAAAACATTCTCTGTCTGAAATCACATTAAAGCTGCCAATTTAATTCCTGAATTTCAAGAACATGTTTTGGTTTTTTTTTTTCCACAAAACAATGTGAAACAGCACATAATTACTGTGCAGGAACCAAGCCTTTGGGCACACACACCAGTGTTGTTACAGGATTTTCTCTGATGTGGGTGATACTGCGTTTCCTACGCATCCCTGGCTCTATTCTGGTCACTTAGGGCCTTTTTTTAATTAACCAAGATTTGAAGCTCTGGCTCCAAGCCCAGGTAAAGTTAGTGAGATCCTATTAATGTGATCAAACCTGAAGATCACAAGGAGCTGAGGTCACCTCTTTAGGAAAGCAGGAGGCAGCACGGTGTCGCTGCCCAACTGGGAGGGTGCTTGGAGCGCTGCGACGCGAGGCACGGCTGGCTGATGGTTTGTTCCTGATATTTCCACAGCCCTTGAAAGACAGAGCAGCTGGAAATAAAGTCCTATTTCATAGATGAAACCTGTTCATGGGCACTTGCTGCCAACGATCTCAAAAGGCAGTCAGGACTGGGTGAAATTCCAGTTAAGCAGTTCCTTAAATTCCAATTCTTCTGCTTGCCTAAACATCATGATAATGTTGTCTGTCTTTTGATGCTTTTTTAATAGCAGCTGAAAACATTTCCACGGGTTGAGCTAGGTCCAGGGAAAAGTCTGTTCACTCTCTTGGATGTCTTTCTACTTTAAGAGGTTCTGCTGAGAGTTTTGGCTGTGAGGTGATGGCTCCCATGAGCTGGACTGGGCAAAATGCTCACGTGGTTCCCCTGAGATGGGCAATCGGTCCAGCTCTCAAGCAGGACAACTTCTGGAAGGACCCCTGGGTCCAGCTCTGAATGTCCTGGGATAATTGAGAGGCTGGCATCAAGTTCTGCTCTGTTGTTAGTGAGATACAAGTGGATACAGACTTCTACCTGAACTTTATTTTAAGATTTGAATGTTTCAAAAGCTGTTTGTTTGTTTAAAGTGATTCAATTTAAATGTTTAAAATGATTTTCTCTGTGCTTCCTCTAACCTAAACCCTTCACCTTGGGAGACAACTTCCTAGTGATTAACTCATCAGCTGTTTGATGACTTTCAAACACTTACACCACATCTGGAGGTTAAGATGGGGCCACTCACAAGTGGCAAAGAGCCAAGGAGACTTGTCTGGAAAGCACTTGAATTCTGCTGTCTGGGATTCCTCAGGGAAGTTGCCCTGGGTACTAACTCCCCACTTCAGAAAGGGGCTGGCTGTGTTCATGACAGGTTAGGCAAAGAATCAAGAAGATAATTAGGATTTTATTGATGTACTGACACAGAAAAAATGCTTTCTTTTTTTTTTATGGCTAAACCTAGTAAAATCTCTGAGGCAATACAATTATACTGCCCTCTCTCTTTGGCCAGAATCAAACCAGGCTCTCTGGGTAAGGATTCTCCCTGCCTATTGCATTTGCATCCCACCTAAACTGGTGGTGACTGGTACTGATCCCTCATCAGTACCATCACACAAACCAGCACGACAGAAAACGAGTTTCTAGTTGGCAAAAAGAACCAGAAATGAAAGCCCTCAGAAAATCTGGGATCCTCTTTACACCTTAGAAGTTGTTTCTAAACACCACGTATGTGAAATCAGAACTGCTGTGAACATGCTAGGGGAAAAAAGGTATTAGGAAACCAAGTGAGAACAACTGGTTTGGGTCTCCAGCATCAGAGCACTTCTAGCAGTGGGATAAATTCCAGGAGAAAGGTTCTGCCAGGTGAGAACGACAGCTGACCCAGGGAACTAACTGAGCAGAGGGCAGATGGTGATGACCTGAGCACGCCACAGCACACAGCCAAATCCCCCCCATTTCAACCCCCACTAAAAACCTCAGCCAGCTGCAACTGCAGTTCCCACGTTGGAGTTTGGCCGGGATGTCAGGCTGGCTGTCACCTTGCACAAAGTCCTGCAATTCTTCCTTGGCAAGGAGCATTCAAGGCTCTCCTTGGGTTTTTTGTTTCCCATTCTAGCAAGCAGCACAATGCCACATGATTCTCTCATGCCAATCCCTTCAGAGCACAGAACACCAGCTAGAATTAATAGCAGTTCCTGGAGCTCTGGTTTCTTCTGGCCGAGCTACCACTGCTAGGAAAGGTGAACCCTCCTTTCTGAAACAGGACAGAATCCTTCCGACAGAATATAAAGTGCCTCTGAAAAACAGGCAACCAAAGTGTTCCTGCTTCAGAACTCCCTCAAATCTAAACACTTGAGGCTCTGTAATCAACTACAGTCCTGCTGTAGATTGGGAGAAAGGCTCACGATCAGGAAACAATGCATCTAATTGCTAACATACAGGAAAATAACGTGGCTGCTGCTCTAAAGCAGGCGGGCACCTCTTTCAGTTTGTCTCTGTCAGCAGGAAGGAGAATCAAACACAGTTGCTTGTATCTGCATCCACATGAAACAGCCCTTCTGTAATTGGAAACAGGAGGAAAAGTAGAAAAGGGAGCAGCTTCAAGCAGAGAGAGATTGTGGAATCTTCTGCAAGTGCTCAACTGGATCTCTCCACTGAAGAGCTGCTGGACACTCTGGACAGGTCTGATTCCCACAGCCAGAATTACAGAATCAGGTTGGAAAAGATCCTTGGGATCATCCAATCCAACCATGAACCCTGCCCTACAAAGCTCACCCTTAAACCCTGTCCCCCAGCACCACATCCCAACGACCCTTAAACACACCCAGGGATGGTGGCTCAACCCCCTCCCTGGGCAGCCTGTTCCAGGGGCTGATGAACCTTGCTGGGAAAAAGCCCTCCCGTGGGCTCCCCACTCTCAGTCTAAGTGCTCAAAGAGACAACGTCCTCTTTGAACACACCAAATGCAGTTTGCCTGGACTCAGGGATGTTACCAGAGCTGTGTTGTTCATAGCACACAGTCTTGGCCTTCACGTAGCACATCAACAAGCATCACTTGACTCCAAGTATCCAAATACCCCAAAAGAGAGTGTATAATGTGGGAGAAAGGTCTTGGGTTTGTATGGAGATGGTATTTACTGAGTCATTAATCCCATTTCCATATCCTTGTGGTCTTCTGGACAACCACTAACCTGGCTTGGCCCCAAGAGCTTAATTGAACATTGCACAAGGGAATGTATCCTTGACTTCTATTCTAATGATTGCCAAACTCACCACAAATTTTAATCTGCAGCAGTGTATTTTGCAAGATAAAAGGTATCAGTGCTTTGGTGAGAAGGTGACTCTCCTCATTTCCATTTCCTAGATGGGGAAACAGAGACTAAAGCACCTCCCCAGCTCGTGCATCAGAAGCAGCTCTTTGCAGTCTAGTTCAGGATCCCTGTGCCATTAGACCTTGCCTGTAGGAAAGCTGCCAACACGAAGTTCTGCTGCAATTCCACCTCGATGGAGCTTATGATACAAGAAGAGAAGCTTTCCCCAACACAGAGGGTTCAGAAAGGCAGAATGGATTTAAGCCTGATAGAGATTCTGGTGCAGATACAACACTGGGATGTCATTGTGATAAGCAGAGGAAAATAAAGTAAGAAATTATAAATAAACCCCAATATATCTGTACACAGACTGGAAACAAGATGTGAAAGCTAGAAAAGAAACTGTATTTTTCAGAAAGAGAGGGAGATATGACAGGTGAACAACAGCAACTCCAGAAACACCACATCCTTTAGGAGCATCCCTGTGGGGATCAGACAGCTGAGGAAGAACAGGTTTCTATCACTCCCATTCCCTTGGAACTCTTTACAAGTCTCCAACTTAGGTGCTTTTAGAGTCAAAGCAGCTTCCTTTGGAGAAACCAGTGGGACCTCAGCAGCAATTGCAGGCACCAGCTAGAGCCCTCGTACCCTCTACAATACCCTCTTCTACTCCATTCCTTATTGTTCACTGTCCTTCCTGAAATATGGTCTTTGAATCATGCCCAGCTCTCCAGATGTGGTCTGACTAAGCTCTTTGTACATGCCATAATGACCTCTCTTTACTGGTGTTCAATTCTCCTATTTATGCATCCCATGATCTGCATGCTTGCCAAACACAGAGAGGATAGCAAATTTATATCCTCTGTCACTCCCAGTTCCTTTTCTTAGGACATGTCTAGATGGGGAATCTGACCAGGGCATAATCCAGTGAAATTCCTTCTCAGCTACTCCAGAGCAATCTTTGGAAAGAGTTTCTTCTGTGTGACCCTGCTCGTTGGCTTCTTCATACAGGTGAATCCTTGGCCTGATAAAATCCACCCTCGTTAGACTCTCCTGGCTGTAGAAGACATGCCATTAAAAACACAGAACCATAGAATGGTGGGGTTGGGAGGGAGCGCTGGAGATCACCAAGCCCAACCCCCCTGCCAGAGCAGGGGCACCCAGGGCAGCCCACACAGGAACAGAGCCAGGGGGGGCTGGAAAGTCTCCAGAGCAGGAGACTCCACAACCTCTCTGGGCAGCCTGGGCCAGGCTCTGTCACTGGAACAGGACAGAAGTTTCTCATGTTGAGGGTGGGCGCCACTGAAACAAGACTGACCCCTTCTACCCAACATCCACCCTGCAGAGATTTATAGACATAAGATCCCCTCTCAGCCTTCTCTCCTCAAAACAGCCCCAGTTCTCCCAGCCTTTCTCTTCAGAAACACAGCACAGCCCCGAGACCATCAAGTCAGACCTCAAGAGGAGAAGGTCTGGAGGTTGACACACATCTCGAGCCTGCAGATGGAAATGATTCAGGTTTTGAGTCAGTGGCCAGACAACACAAACTTTGGGTGGGTGTATCCTGGGTTGTGAACCAAAAAACCCACAAAACCCAGTAGATTTGACAGCTGGGGTTTAATCTCCACTGTTGTTGTCACTGGTCCTACAGTAAATTTCTCACACCAGCATTTAAGTGCATGAACAGCTCACGAGTCACAAGCTCTGTCAGTTTTTTACCCCAAAACTGCCCGAAGCCCAGTATGAGCTTTGGTGAGCATGAGCTTTTTGGGATGAGTATCACCACAAACCTCCACCATACAGATCACAGTATTTGGCAAGTGCCACTGGACAGGGTTTGCTTTCTAGGAGTATTTTAGTGTCTCTAACGACCACTAACAATTCTCTGAACAGGAGCTAATCCTCTTCTAATTCCCTCAAGTGAACACTTGGAAGCATTCGGCAGAGTTTTTCCCCACAAGGGAGCAAATCAGGCTGTTGCTAATGATAGCATTTTGCAACTTTCTGCTTCCTCACATCAAAGCATCCTGGAGGCCCTGTCAACAATGACCAATTGTTTAGAGACTCCGAGGGGGAGCTGAGGAATTCCACTTATTCACCCACTGCTGAATTCTGCCATCTCTCTCTGCATCACCTCAGCCTGTTTCTCACATCATCTGTGGTACAACAGGATCACCTCATGCCATCTACAGCCACCTTTGGCTTTCTGCCATGATGTGTTTCTCCCGTGCCACCTCCTCTGGCTTCTAACACTTCTTTTACCCTCTTCTTCTGCATCTGAATTCTTCTTTCTTGTCCCCTGCTCATCACCATCACCACATCTGCACTCTTCCCAGGCTTCAAGGCTCGGCACCAGTTACAAACAAGAGCAGATACAACATCTATTTTTGAACGGAGCCTTCAGGGGTAGCAACACGACAAGAACTTGGCAATATTTGTAAAGCCAGCAGAAAAAAAAACCCCACCCCCAGGACAGCACGGCGAGGCTCTGGCCCGGCGCTCTCCTTGCGTACGTGCCAAATGCATTTCAAAGTCTAAGTCTCTTGGCTGGAGCCATTTATAGTTTGTATAAAAAGCATAACTTGTACACTTCCATTAGAGCCCTAAATATAACTGCCCTCAGCAAGTATTCCCTTTTCCAACAGTACCTCTTTGACTTTGCTTTTCCAAAGCATGCTCGTTGCCACCGTATTATTTATAGACATTTACAGGAGATTGAAACACTGGCTCGGATTAAGAGATCCCCAGCATTGTTTTAGGACTCAAAACAGCTCAGAAGAAAACCAGGTTGCCTGTATTTTTATTCCAAACCAGCATTTTTTTTTGCATAAGCATAAAAAGCAGCAGTGTTTGCAGTGCTCAGACAGGGTGGGCACAGCTCGGAAGAATCTGGAAACACCACCACGTGTTTCAGGTTTTTGAACCTGGGAGCTGTGCAGAGGATGAAAATGAGAATCTAGATCTTGTACTGATTCCTTTATTAATTTTAAACAGGGGAAAATACATTTGGATATCTTTATTAGTCCCGTGCACTGCATCTACAAGCTATTGATCCTGCCAGGGTGTTATGGGAAAGCTTTCTTACACCTGAGTTTCCAGTTACAGCCAATTTCATAGCAAGTAATTATTCTCTTGATGCTTGGAACATAATCACGTGTCGAGGTCACCTCTTTCAGGTGAGGTGATGAAAAAACTCCAGGAAAAATTGCCTTAAGGCAGAATATAAAGGCAAATATCTTCTAGAGCAAGATGAGTTCTTGTTGCTTTACAATACTGTGAGTACTGTTTGGTTTTTAGTACTTCCTCTAGAAACCTTCTATAGTCACTAGGCTAGAAGATCAAATTCTTATCTTTTTTTGGTGGTTCCCCACTGAACCCCCCACCACGTTGCTCTACTTGGTGATTTTCCCTCCAACAGCAACGTGCAGCATCCCTGCTGCCGTGTAGCGGAGACTCACAGCGTGGAAGGACTTGAAAAGCAAAGGTCTGTGCCACATAAATAATCCCATACCACTAAGTAATCACTTTTTGGATCCAGCTGTTTGTATGCAACCACTATATCCTAGGAACATTAATAGCTCTGACTAGTGCCAAGGAAAAAAAAAAAGGCTTAAAAGGCTTTTTGCATTTGTCACGGAGGAAAGCCAAGGCTGGAACCATGGCAGAGGCAGAGTGGGGGAGGCTCAGCTGCCTAAGAATACTTCCCCCCCTCAAAGGCATCATTCCTTTCTCCAGCTTACTGAAGCAATGGTTCAACTAAGAGACTGTTGTGGTAAAATGGGATGAGCTGGTCCAGGCCAGAACTAGACTGTGCTGCAGCGCCAGGGAGGCAACTTCAAGATGCAGATGGCATTTGGGAACTATTGGAACAGGAGATAGATCTGGGTGGTGGGTCCTGAAAGCCAGGTGCTCCACAATGTAGACTTAGGTGGAGTTGTAATTTTACTCTAGAGCAGTCTTTTTCCACAATAAAGCAATACAACAGGAACAGGGAAGGGAAAGAAGCACACAAAAAAACTCAGGAGAAACTGCAAACGGATCTATGGAAGAAGGATGGTGGGAAAAAAACAACAAACCAAACATTCTCTGATGAAGGAACTAGTGGAAGAACAGGGGAGAGCTGGAGAACAGCCAACTAAGAGCCACTTCTGCTTTCTTTCGAAGAGAAAATTCTTTTTCCCCTACCATTTTTCAAGGGGCTCAAGGAAATTATAGCACTCCACATCCTTTACCCCCGGTCTCGTTTGTCTCCCTTCCCCTCCTCTCCTTGCCTGAAAAGCAGCACAATAAACAAAGGGAGATCCAGCAGAGCTGGACGTGCCTCTTGTTACTACTGGTGGACCTGGTACCCCCTGTAGCTACCTGGGCAGGGTCATTCCATTCCCACACCTACCTTCCTGGGCTAATTTTGAGATCACCAGAGCGAGATAAAACAATAAAGGAATCCCCTTTTTTAACCCTCTGCTTGGAAACCTGAAGAACCTGGGGTTTTGGGTTGGTTTTGCTGGCTTACAGTTCTTCAGGGCAGAAGAATCAGACAGAAGTGAACAGAAAAATGCTACAGTCCCCTACCTACCTATTTTCTTCACCTCCCTGCCCTATTCTTACTAATAAATCACTGATTTGCTCTCACGGCCCCGCGGGCTTCAGTGATGCTGCTTCATCTCAGTAGGAGCCAAATGATGATTGAGATGCCAATATATTAGGCAGGCCTGATTCAAAGAAGGATAAGGAACAAAGCGTTTGTGCAGAGCAAAGATAAATGGATAGAAATCAAGTGCTGAGCCATTTTCTGTGATGGATTAGCACCTTTCTTTGGCCTAATAATGTCAAGGGGTCTCCGTGCTGACAGCAGCTAATGTGGAACTCTCTGTGCTGGGTAAAGTCCGTAGGAATCCTGATCTCCAGCTGCACTGTGACCCTGGGTGTGTTTTCTGGGTGTCTCGTTCAGGTGTAAGCTGTTCATCTCCCTCACCTCACCTTGAGGCCACTCCAGTGCCCACCAAACTAACTCCAGAGTACAGCAGAGAGATTTCTTCCACTCTCTCTTGGCCTTTCTCCCCACAATACCATTTTTACCATGAAACCAGCAGTAGTTACCCAGCCAAGGATGGGATAGAAAAGCTCTCTCAGTAACTGGTGATGTTTTCTAGAGTATAAATCTATACAAAGCCAGCAGCAAAAAGCAGATGTTTGGATCAAATCTGGCAACCGCATTTTTATCAAAACCAGAAGAGGACAAAAAAATTGGTATGTGCAGAGAAAACTTCAGTGGGAGTCAAGCCCAAACCTCTCAGCTTTGGCCATATGCAGTAGCTAAAGCTGTATAATATAGCATTTAAAAATCCATTTTGTCACTGAGAGGTGGCAAAATCTGCAGCTTTTGGGAGCAGGAAATACATCTGAAGTCCCACAGCTATTGCAGCAGCCGCTACTATTCCCATTTCCCAGGTGCAAGAGAGTTGACTGTTACTGCTCCAGAACTGTCAGGAAGAAAAGAAAAGAGCAGTGTTCCTCCTGTGCTCGCAACACGAGCCCCTGGGTTAGGTCTTAGATGAGGTGCCTGGATACTTGAGCCATGAAAACAAGGGGTTTATCCCACATTCCCCATTCCACGCAGACTCACAGGCAAGAGGCTGCAGCGCAGAGAGACCTGGGGCATTAAAAATGAGCTGAGGGCTTGGTACTCACATTCCCACCTACTTTGTTTTAACTTCCATCAAACTGCCTCCACTACTGGAGCAGCCAAGCTCCTGCCTCTCTGCTTTGACCCCCAGCTTTGTGTTGCTGACATCTGCTTCTGGTAGGATTGGAATTCGTGGAGTTGTAGCGTAAGATGCTGCAGGAAAGAGGAATGTCTTTATTTTTTTGTTATTCCCTCTCTCAAACGGGTTTAGTTTTGGTCACATCCACTCCTTGCCTCAGCATAAGCACTGTACAAACACAGGAATGCAAGTGCAATACAGAAAGGGGCAGGGGGAAGATGTTGGGGGGGGTAAAAGGGGATGGTGAGACTGGGGGCAGAAGGGAGAGACTGCAGCAACCTCAGGTTAGTTTGTCTTAAGCTGCCAGAAAAAAATCACACCCTTAGATTGCTGCCACAGCTCGTGGAAAGCACAGAAACTGCTGAAATACTGCAAAGCTATAAATGAAGTAGGAGCCCTTAAATTGATCTTTTCTGCTTTGAGAGAAAACAGTAAAAGACTGACTGTTAGAAATTAGTAGAACATTTATCCCCAGTTTTGGCATTCCGAGACAAATTGAATTTGCCAAGTGCGAGAAGTTGTTTATAAGAAAAGAAACAGAGAACTGGAGATAGTTCCAGAAAATATATTATGATCTACCTGACTGTAGCCAAAATATTACATCAGCCTAGATAGCCTGAGAACTGGAGCAGCATTACTCTCAAATTAGCAACTTGCTTGGTACAGCAGGCAGGAAGAAGTGGTTTTGCAGGAGGTCTGGGTTCTGCTAGGGACTGTGGGCAAGCTTCTCTGCCTCTGAACTGGGTACCTGGGACCAGAAATAAAGACATTTCTTCTCCTTCCTCCTCAGGCTGGCTGCTTTGGTTGGTTGGTTGGTTGTTTTCATCAGCAGGACGAGCGGGGGAAGCGGAGTGTGTTTGTTTTTAAAACATCTGAAGAGATTCTTAGGATGGTGAGCAGCTCTTAACACTTCCAGAACTTGCTGTTCTCAGCTGTGAGCTTTCTTAGTTCACACTTAAGGATGGCTGAATGCAAGGCAGCTCCAACCCAAAAGCCATAGAGCCTCTGGTGCTGCTGCTGAGTTAGACTTGAGTGCCAGCTAGCCAAGGAATTCCGTGTGGTGCCGGGTTTAAAAAAGGAAAACCCAACACATGCATCAGGCTCAGCTGATGCTGAAGTATTTTAAAGATCTTAACTAGAGAATAGTTTTCCAAGAGTTACAACTGTTTCAGTGTGAAATAAAAGACAGCACTGATCTCATTAGGGTCTGACAGCTCATCTAATAACCTTCTCTTCCTCTACCAATGCAGCCCGAGCACGGCGGGGCTGGATTTCAGCTGGAGGGTGATTTCTCTCCTTTAGCACAACTGATAAATTACCTGTTTTATGAGAGTCTAAGGAGCCAAGACTCATAAACTCTCTGACCGAGCTGGCACGACATCATTAATTCTGAAGAAGTGTTATGGATGCCTTTTATCTTCAAGTATCTAAAGGAACTTTCTTACACCTTCAAGAGGGAGTTCACAGGCAGCTTCCTGGAAAAGGAACTACAGGCATTGCTGGGGTGAAATCAAAGCAAAACCCAGTAGCTGCCCCCACACAGCAATGCTGTCCTGCCAGTTAAGAAGGGAAAACTGCTCTGTCACAGAACCTACTCGCTGTTCTCAGGAACCAGCCTGAGGAATGCTGAGCAGTCAAGGCCAGACCAGTGTATCTGGCAAGGCCAAAGCGCTTCGCGGTGCCAAAGCTCGTTAAAGCCCTGGCCTGCTCAGGATTCCTCCTCTTCCCCACAAAGCCAGCCACGGAATGGTGGGAAGCATGAAGGAGTCTGTGCTCATTGCCACAGGCAGCGCATCTACTGAGGAGACAGAAGGCTTGGCCACCACGTGTAGTCCATCATCATCATCAAAGCGTGTTGATGATGCTCTGAGGGTCTCGGCGCTGGCCTAAAAAGACCATTTCAGGCTCTCCTGAGCCAGGCAGATGTTCCTGTGATGTTCCAGTCCCTGAGGACACAACCCAAAGCTTATTCTCGCACTGTTATTTGGAAACAAAGTGACTTTGCTGATGTGACTTTGCACATCAGCACTCTCAGGGGCACAACTGCTCACACGCACAGTTCCCTAGTATAGTGCAAAGAGCAGGATGTGGGAACAGTGGTTTCCATGAAATTTGTTGGCATCCTCTGTGCATGATTTTTTTGCTTGAAGATTTTTCTGTCTCAAAGTAAATTCTATTTGGTAATATGTTAGCTCTTCATAAAGGAGATCTTTAGGTCAATTGTAAAAGGGATTTTTCAGGAAGACTTTTTCTACCTTCCCCATCTCTCCCCACCCCACACACACTGGGGAGTTCTGGTGAAAGACCTGAAATGAGGTTCAGCTTTGAGGATTCACCTCCTACAATGGTGAATCCTCTTAAATGGTTCCAGTAATCTCCCATTAATCTCCCACCAAAGCTGACATTCTGGGGAAAAAACCACAAACTAATAATCTCTTAATCCTTTTGGGCTAGAAGTTCTGGGATACAACACTGAACCATTTAGTACCTGAGCTAAAGTTTTCATTAAATCACCAACTATCTGCCCTCCAAGTTACCAGCAAGTCTCCTCCCTGTTAGATCTGTCCATAGATACCAAGGGCATCCCCAGATGGACAAATACAACTCCCCAGTACATGTGACAGAGTGTTTCAGCTGGAATTCCAGAAGCTGTTGTGCCTTCACTGATTCCCATTAAGTGATCTCATGCATTGCCTTGAGTAAGAGCCCTTCTTGCATCAAATCACAAGAACTCCAGCTCTTAGAAGCTTGATCCCATCATCCCTGAGGTCTGTGTTTGGTCTAAATCATATCAGAGTTCACAGTTGATTATTTTTTTTATCTATACAGTGTATAAATCTCATAAGGGAACTAGCTAATGAAAAGCAGAACGCAGGGAATTTCAGAGGGCAAAGAGAGGTCATCTCTTTCCAAGAAGCTGTGGTGGCTTTCTGATTTCTGCTGCCAAATGTCTTCTCCCCAGGTAAAAGTTAAGTGCACTTGTTTGCATCAGGTTTTAGTCTCGATTTTGCTCTCTGTATTTTATTACAAAAGGAAATGCACTTCAGCTATCTCAGCATTTCTCTTCTCCCACTACCTGAGAAAGAAAATATTGTTGGGTTTTTTTACACCTGAAGCCCAAGGCCTGGATTTCAAGCTATCATGAAAGGCTGAGGGAGGACGTGAGCCCACTACACAGACATCACTTTTAGTTTCAAATTCAGCTTCATCAGATGTCACCAACCACAGCTGAAAAAGGAACTGACAGGGTTCTGAGGTTCAAGTCTAACTTGGACCTTTAGGAACTGCTTCCAACTCTACGTGTAGGAAGAGGTCTCTGAGTCTCTTCTCATCTAATAAACTGAAAAAAAAAGTAAACCCAAGAGTTTCTTTCACCTTTTTTTCTGGGTATGTTATGAATAGACTTAAACCATCCTTTGCAGGAACACGTACACACAGAATTCCACAGAATTATCCTAGAGTACACGGATCAGCTCAGCCCTTCCTCCTTTTAAAGCAGGTTTCAGTTATAGACAATACCTAGAGAGCCCCTTTCTTCAGCTACCCCGGCTCCCGTACAAAGGAAAGATCAATATCAGCATCCTTGGATTTTCAGCAGGAGAAACGCAGACATCAAAGCCCTTTCCCCATATCGTTCCCCAAGACTGTGGTGGAGCAGGAAAACCAGAGCTCTGGAAGTCAGACAGGCTCCAAGGAGCAGGGTGGGAGCACAGAGGGGGTTATCAATAATTCCTTTCCTGCCTGCACGGTCACTGGTGAGCAGAGGGCAGCAGGAGCAGTCTCCGGGGGAAATCCATCTCCCCCGAGGGCTCTTATGCAACGTGCTCCATGGTACCTCACCCAAAAACCTAAGTGCTCAAGCCCTAAAATGCTAAATGCCTACAAGCTCAAGGCATTTCCACACGACCAACATAATTACATCACTTCACTGCCAGAGTTTCCTTCGGTATTGCTTTGGTTACCCCTCTGCCTTGCTTTTCTTCCTGCTCACCTTCTCCTGAAGAGATGATGCCAACTAGATGATGCACCACTAGAAACAACGGGATGAGAGAGAGCCTGGAAGGATGAGGCACAGTCAGTCTGCAACCTCTCTGATTCTCTCTCTCTGTTAATCAAGAGTCACTGGTTTGCCTCACTGCTTCTATGCACCGGACTAACAGCTTCCAAGAATTTTCCACAACAATATCCAACCCCCCATCCCGTCCCAGCACGGTATTCTGGATGATTTTTCCAGTGCACACACATTCCCCCAGCTGACTTCTTTCATTTCCAAGTTATTGTACCATTAGAATGACAACATCAGATTTATTACATCGAGGATGGATCTTAAATAACCCAGAGAGGCGCTGACATTCCCTGCTCTGGATGGGGCCTGTGCAAACCCCTCTCTCCTGCTGGAAGGACAAGCTGGGATCAGATTGATGTAAAGTTTTTCAGCAGGGGATGATTAAAAATAAAAATCTGGGGGAGGGTAGGAATTTTGAAGAAAAACTTCTCTATTCTCAGCAGAAAAAGGAGAACTATTTTGAGGCAGCGTTATAAAAGGTACGACTGAGGTTGTAGCAGGAAAAGGCTTAGTAGGCTGTAAATACAACAGTGGGTTTTGTACATAGCTCATGAATAGCGATAGAAAAAATATCCAATTTATTCCACTCTGCCACTAAATCATGTGACTAATGCATTTCCCTCAGCTTCCCCATCTGTTCAGCAGCTAGCAATACTGCTTCCCACTTCCAATGCCTCCGAGATGCTCCGAGGTGCAGAGGAATAATCAGGTAAGATCAGCCTCAAAGCCAGGCTACTCCACCACTGCTGGTTTTCCTCCCAAGTACTCTCTTGCCAAACAGCAATGCAAACAGGTACAGTCAGGACAAAGCAGCTTTTTCAGCCCAAGTAGTAGCTTGAAAAGGAAGCAGTTTATTGTCTATGGCAGGGGAAGTGTTGCTGCGATTACGGGTTGCAGGTATTCACAATTAAATTCATAATTAAACCCTTAATTCTAAACCACAAGGAGGAACAAGGGAAAAGCTCGGAAGTTTTCCATCCAGATTCACCACGGATCTGGAGGGTGCAGGCTGAGAGCTGCCACAGCATCTGTGTCCTGAGGAGAACACAATCACTTCTTTTTTTTAATAGCGATAGAAAACATTTTCAAAGTCAATTATTCAGCAAAGAAACTGGTTTGCAACAAATTAGGAGATGAGGTTAAAATCTGTCTGTGCTCCCCTGAGCTTTTAAAAGGCTGAATGGAGATGAAAGGCGAGCTCGGGCACGCACTGGGAGCAGGCAATGACTGTTAAGATCACCAGTTACACACAGAGGAAATTCTCTAGCATCTGACTAGGAAGGAAAAATAAATAAACCCCAAATCCCCCCCCCCAAAGAAAACCCCTCAGTCTGTTGTGGTCAGACTAAAATGCCAGGCATCTTCACTTTGTGCTTTAGACAAAGCTTCACTTTGTTGGAAACTCCGAGGCCTGCAGCAGGAGATGAGCACAAGGCTTGGCTGTCACAAGGTGGACAACAGGAGGACGTTGTTCCAGGCATAGGAACAAGGGATTAAGCTTCTCTGCTTATATCCCCCGTGGGGTCTTTTGTTCAGGGTCTTGAGGACATTTTACTCCATGTTTCCTTTTTCCACCCCTAGCATCTGGGGAATGATAGGGGCAGTTTTAGTACCTATTTGGGAGAGTATTTTCTTCACGTGTAAGGCTCATTCTGCAGCACAGCTTCTCCCTGACCAAAACCTTTCTCTGTCTTGTATTTATATTGGTTCCAAACAGCAGATGAGCCTGGCAAAATAGGGAGAGATAAACAAGTCCCCTGGAAGAAGGGCCACCAGTGGATGAAGGAAGAGTCAGAGAGAGCAGAACAGGTTCCTGAGGGTGCTTGGAGAGCAGAGGCTGCAGAGAGGTCAGTTGGCTGTAATTCTGCCATGAGTAATGGATCTGCAGGGCTTCCAGCTAGAGCATGTGATCCATTTAACTTCTTAGCACAGCAAAAGGCCTGCCTGGACTGTATCACAGGGCTTGGAAGGGACCTCAACAGCTATTCCGACAACTGAGCTTGCATGGAACCAATCCCTACCAAAACTGCACTGAAACTTCCCACATCACTTTGCTCATGACCCGCAGTGTCATCATTAAATGGTAAATTCTTGCTTTCCTTGCAGCTTTCCATAATCCCTGCCTGGTTCTGAGCAGCTTCAGCTTCATGGGACATTACTGCCATCAGCCCTGGGGGGACCTGCAGCCCCATCCCCTCGGGGAGCTCTGGCACAGGGAGTCTGAATGGTGTCCAAGCTTGTGACAGGCAGAGCCTTCCTCAAAGAGCAGCCAAAGAGAAACTGGCTGATTGCATCACGTGGAAAAGAAACTCATTTTTGATTTGATTTTAATTCCAAACCCATTCCTTCCAAAAATAAAAAGGCAAGTAAATGGTCAGTTCAGCTGCTCCCCTCCCTTTCACAAAGCCATGACTAAGGGCTGGCAAGCTCACAGCCAGACTCTGGAAGAGATGAATTTCCCCTCTTTTTAAAAAGCAGAGTATCTTGGCTCACCCTAATACCTCCTTAATCTCTTTTCAACATTCAAACGTTCTCCTAACCAAGCAGGAGGCAATTGCTGCTGCACGGTGTGGGTTTTTTTAAAGAATAAACATTCCTTGTGCATTTTATTATTCAACATCATCTCTCTGATCCTGAGCTGTGGAAGCAGAGGAACATCCATCAATCACACCACATAAACTACCCTGAAAGAACTTTGTTCCTATTACTAATTTGTTTTACAGCCTATCAGCTTGTCCTGCCACGTGCAAAGTCTGGATAGATCTGTTAAAAAAAACCCCTAACAACAGAAGACCCAAGGTACAAGCTGGAGCTCCTAGCAAGGGCTGTGAGAGGGGCAAGGAGGCAGCCCTACCATCATTTCTACACTTACAGTGCTCCAAAATAACAACAGTCATGGTAATAGCAATACTGATAATAGCAGTAATAACAATAACAAAGCAACAACTTGCAATATCATGTCCCAGAGAGATTGATTCCATGGGAAATTGTAAAAAAACAGAGCTATTTATGAAACTCTAACTCTGACTTCCTGCAGCTTCACACAATTGCTGGTTCCTCTGTCACAGCAAACATTTAGGAGCCAAGCTTGCTCCATCTGGCAAAGGGAATGCCAGTTGTTAATTCCTGATGCTTTAATTTGCAGGCTTTGCTTTGAACCTGCAGTGCAAGTGTCACAGTATTAAATTCCACTTTATACCACTCTCAACCCCAAACAATTCCTTACCAGCTTCACTGGGGGATCTTCTACTCCATAGTGGTTAAGGAAATCCAGATCATGTTCTCACACAATCTTGCACCAGTTAAATCATACAGGGTTGGATGGTGCAGAGTTATTAAGGCAGAAACAAGGAATTAGGCAGTTTCTTGCTCATCTCTCTATATCTGCTGAAAAATGAACTCCAGGGGTAAAGAGGTTCCCTTCAAGTGTCTTAAGGTGACAAAATCTATCTGGGAATCTGTTTGGTAATATGAAATTAGAGAGCTAAAATCAAATATTCCAGCTACCAAGAATCAGGGGGGAAAAAAAACTTCCACCAAAAATGAGGTTGCTGTATTTTACTTATGAGATTGCATCAAACTGAAGCCTCCTGGAAATGGGAGGGAAGGAGATATTCACACTCTAAATTCTTCTCCAGTTTTTGTGGTTTACCAGCCACATTTTTCTGCCTAACACTTCACTTCTCTGCTCTTCTGCTTAGGGACAGAGCCTTGCAAACAATGAAATGGTTTAAATTGCAACAGAGAGTTTAATTTGAAATAAAACCATAAAAATTCAATGGGAATTCACACTGGGGCAGTAGAAAAGCCAGTCTAACTGAACTCAAACACTGGTGGAGTCCCCGTGAGCCCTGGAGGGGTTTCCAAGCCCCCCATGGAGCTGTGGTGCTGAGGGCCAGGGCTCAGGGGTGCCCTGGCAGTGCTGGGGGAACACTTGGTCTCCAGGAGCTGACAGGGCTCTGCCAACCAAAGAGGCCATGGCACACAACCTTGAAGGTTAATTCTGGGGAGACCCTGCCCTTCCCTGCTGGCAAAGCTGCCCAAGCTCAGACAGAAAAGCAGCACAGGCTGTTGAATCCAAGTCAGAACTGGCCACCACAGTAACATCACCCTGCTCAGCAGGGCAGCACCGGCGTGGGTGCTTCCAAAGCATCTCCTGCAGAGGAGACTGCAGGAAGGTAGAGAACAGGCGTGAGGATTGTATTAATAACCTGGTTTGTGTTGATAGTTGAGCAAGAGCAGGAGAGAGTGTAACTGGATCCCAGCTTAGGGAGGAAAACCACGGTTCTGCTCAGCGTGTACAGAGGAAGAGAGGAAAGCAAGCCAGAAAACCTTGTCAGAGTTGACCACACTTGCTTTCCACAACTGAGGTTTCCAGCCACCCTTTTTACTACAAAAGAAACAAAATAAATAGAAGGAGAGTAGAGGATTTGGGCGAGTTCTGTGGGTGTGGGAGCAGGACACACATGACATAAACTGGTATCCCAGCTAGACTGTGAATCACACGGCAATCGAGTGAGAAGTTCCTGCCCAAACAATACAGACAGTGTTGGACTGCAGGTCTTGTGCTAGAAAAAAACCCCAGTGCTGACAAAAGGGAAGCCCCTACCAGTTACACAGAACAGCTCTAAAAATCAAAGGCATCCTGGGCTCTTGTAACAGTCACAGTTTATTTATCTCCAAGAACAGAGCTGCCTCAAATCTACAGAGAAAACTCCTGCTCCTACTTCACCTTGGGATCTCTCTGCTGAAAACTTGCCCCAGAACTTCATAATGAATGAAGAAAAAAAGGTTTCAAGATCTTCTCAGATGCATTTGAACGACACCAAACTGTTACTCACTACATTAAGCAAAGGCCCAAACACCCTAACTAAAATCAGCTATTTTTCACCAACACAAACAAAAAAGAAGCCCCTGGAGAAGACAGGGCTGAGGATTTCTTTACTTCAGTATTTTCTGGGGAAAAGCCACCTTCAGAGTAGGACTTTGAGCTCTGTGGAAGAGCAGCATTTTCTGTCAGCCCAATTGATGCAGCTCTACTCCTCTTTGGAAGCTGGAGCCATTTCCACCCTGGTCAGCGTGGTTCATCCCTTCAGCTGAAACCTCTGCAAGCCACTCTCGTGCAGCCTGCAGCACTTGGAGGTTGCACTGTGGGCACTCAACGTGTGAGAGTTGAGACACATCACTTGTGCCCTTTCTGGGGCAGCTTCAGCCCAAAGTATTTGCTGTTTGCAGCCTTTCCCCTGCCTAATCCTTTCATCAGCCTCCAAAGGTGCTCTCCCTCCCAATTTCTCTTTAGCTTTCAATCATTAAAGGCTAAAATGAGTTTGTGATCAGTGTTTAAAGCCAGAAGGCCCTTCTTGCTTTTAGAAGGCTATAATCCAATTTTAGGACTTTTTAAGATTCAGCAAAGTCATGGTAACAGAAAAAGGCAGCAAAAACTCTGAGTCAAGCAGGAGATGCTGAGCTGAACTGGGATCTGTCTCTGCCTGAGAGCTGCACAACCAGCACCACGTACTCAGGACAAAGACAAAGGCCTGGATGTCACCACAAAACAATCCCACAACTTGGAGAAAAGAAGTGACACTGAACAAGAGGCAAGGAATATGTAAGTTTAAACAGTCAGTGCCAAGCAGAAGATGAAAATAAATCACAGCTGAAGCACATCTAGTGAAAGCCACAACTGTAATAAAAAACAGACAGAAAACCACAACGTAGCTGGGTCACCAGCTATGAGTTTTCACTGATAATGTTTCCAGTAAATCCCAGAGAATAAATCTCCTTGTGGAACCTATAAGAACAGCCCTTCTGAATTACAAGAGTGTTTACACGCACAGCTCCATGAGGCTGAGAAGCAGGGTTTAGGAAACAGCCCAGTCTACGATTTCTACAACCAGTGGAGTTGCAGAGTTTTCTCTGGAATAACATCTGTAGGCACCGAGGGGAGGCAGAAAGGAAATTTGCTCCTTAAAAACCTGCTCCACATCTTTTTAGAAGCAAATCCACGTACACACTCGACCACTGTTAGCCCCTGCTAGAAGGCCAGCGTGATCAGCAGCCCCCCTGGGGTCTCAGGGTCTTGTGTTTGAACGTTCAGAAGTCAGGGGAGACCTACAGGAAAGGCCACGTCCAGAAGCAACAAAAGCAAACAAACCTGGAATTGTTGCACCCTTTGCAACGGTCCTGAGAAGCCGTGCCCCAAGCTGGGGGTGGGTTGGTGGTACTGGGAACACTTTGTCACTGTAAGCATTGGCATGCCAAGGGATGTGCACCTTCCAGGGGCAGCACCAATTCCTGCAGAAAACGCTTGGCTGAGTTTTCTGCCAGACTAAGAAGCTGTAATTCCACTTCTCTGTACCCACAGCCCCTCTTCTCCTCTCCTCAGGCCATCTCCAGATGCCTTCTTTTTACTTATTTCTTCTTCCACAGTTCTCAGAGCTGCCTGTCAGAGCTCATCTCACACCAGAAGCTCTTTTGGATGGAAACTGCAGTGCCTTGATATACACAAGCAGTGCCCAGAGGTGGGCTTTGGATTTGGTAGAAAGCTTATGATGGGCTGGCTGCTCCTGGAGGTGTTGAGAGGAGAAGACTAAGCCATGGCACTAAGGAATAAAAGCCCTGGTTCTCCTCTTGCTCACCCCAGGAGGCTGCCACGCCGCTGACTAATGCAACTTAGGTCCCAACCCCAGTAGGAGCAGAAAGAGACAGCCTCTCAGCCACTGTTCTGGCAGATGAAAGGCTCTACAAAAAAGCCCAGGCAATAGCTGAGCTATGCAGCACACACCGTGATCTGCAGACACACTTATTAAAGCTTTAGCAGCCTCCAGATCTCTTTCCTTACAGAAACCACAGCAACAATGCATAGTGCAATTGGGGAATCGTCACTGGCCAGGCAAAAGGAGGATGGGTTAAGGTTGTGCTTTGCTCTCCTCTCAAAACTGGGAGAATCCGACTTTTTTTGCTCTTAAACAGGGAGGAAGAAGTACAAAGACTCGTGCCCATCTTCCATGCATTGGGCATCAGGCCAGTGCACATTCCTAAGCCAGGTACTATGAGGTTCCTACCTCAGACCTGCTTTTGATGGCCTATATCCATTTCTGCCTTGCTTAAGCATCACAGCTCGGGAAAACTTTGGCAAAACCAAGTGAATTTCCCAGTAAACCACGTGCTCCTTAAAGAGACTGAGAGTCTGGGTTGTATTCGTAGGAGGAAATGGTGAGAGGCTTGCAAAGCCAGCCTTGCATAACCTCACCGACATCAAAGGCTTGCCAGGCTTTTAAATCAGATCAAAATTTGACTAGGCAGCATTTGCACTAGAAACAATCAAAACTCAGATAGCCTTGGAAGCAATTTCTGATCCCTGCTCTAATTTGCACCCAGAACTTTTCTTTGCTTTATTTTTGGATAAAGCAGAACAGTTTAAGATAAGATTATTCATATTTAGCAAATCAATTTAGAGGGCTTCTGAAGCAACTGCTTAAAATGTCTGAGCCCATGCAGAGAACACCAGAATATTAAACATCTGACATGTTCAGTGAAGCATTTCTATAGAGAATTAAGAATAGATAAGAAGGGTGTGAGGAAAGAGGATAAAGTGTAATCACTGGGGGGGGGGGAACCCAACCTATTACTCGTGAGGGTTTTCTGAGAGGCAAATAACTGACCCGAATGAACACACAAATACCTGCTGACTGCACTGCATTTTGCTTCATGAATAAAACATACACCTCCCTTCTGTTCTGAAAAGAAAACTCTCGTGTGAGCTTTCACGGTTACGGTGCAGCTGGAGTGTCCCAAGATTAAATGACATCCTTAGGTTACAACAGGGAAACGGGCACAGCTTTGTAGCTTGTAAGCAGAAGAGTTTTTGCATGTTAGCTGTTGTTCCAACTCATGAGAAGCACAGAGAGCATCTCAGTGTCCACGAAGGGAGAGGTCCTAGTGAAGAGAGGCCACATTCTCGAGACAAAACCTAACCCAAACCTCACCACAGCTCCAACTTGACAGCCCCACACTTGAGGGCCAAAGCTCCCATAAGAAGGTGCATCACTTGCTGCTTGTGTGTGACAATGACACCACATCAGCAGATGGCATCTCACTGTACTCACGGGCAGCTGAGAACAACACCCAGTGAGGGAGGAGCGAGAGCTTTGCCCCTGGTTTCGCCCCGAATCGATGCTGTGGATGCAGCCCTACCTCCCCACCCTCACTCCAGCCACAGGGTGGGTGCCACGTCCACAGCACCCACTTCTTGCTGATGCTAAGAACCCCCCCAGCCAGGCCGAAAAGAAACTCCCAGCATGGGGTAAATCATAGAACTCTAGAATG
>VWZY01012568.1:143314-179701 GCA_013399075.1 Chloroceryle aenea
CAGACCTCAAATCATTAAAGTGGTGTTTTGTGTTTTTTTCTCTTAGTGCTACTAAGGGAGGGAAATCTCTCAGAGTGGTGCTGACGGGAAGAGAGAGGTCACCAAACAATCCCACACGTGCTACAACAAGATTTGCTTAATTAGGCTTTCCCCACTCTGAGCTGCAGATCATCTCAACAACTTCACATTAAGACTGACCAGGTCCAGCCTTTCCACTGCACAGGCACTAAACTGTTTGTACTGACCACTGAGATCAGCAGTTTGATATCCACCACATTTCCTAGGAGCTACCAGCACCAAAATGACAAAAACTCCTTCTCTTCTCAGAGACTGATGTAACTGATTGAACCCTGTCCTGCACTTAACGCGGTGTGGAAAAGTTAAGCAGCAAATTCTCTTTCTCCCTTTCTTTCCCCACAAAGCCTGACACTTCATTTCATCCGAGCGTTTTATTGGCCCTCACATCTGGATTATATCAATTTCAAGCACAGTTCTCAATATCTGTGTTGCTTAAGGTTACAGTATTTGACAAATCCTATTCTCCAGGCTGTCAAATTAAATTAACACGGCAACGGAGGGGGAACAAAAGAATAAAGAGGCAAAGGTTTAGCCCCTTGTGTTCAGAGAGTGAGATAAAATGAACCCCTCTGAAGGGGAAGCACCAGCCCTGACAGACAAGCCTGCTGGAGTGCTAACAGGCAGCATGGCCAGAAGTTCTGCTGGCTGGCATCCCAGAGATCAATTGGCCTTTCCCGGGCCATCGGGTTCCTGTAAACAGGAGTCACACTTCAGCTGCTGAGATCTTCCTGTCTGAGGCACTACTGCTTTTTGGTGAACCAGCAGCTGAGGTTTTAACCACAAATCAGCAGCAAACACACGAGGTAGGCTCCATCTAACCCTTCACTCGAGGATTCTCACTTCCCTTCAGTCAGAAACTTCTAAAAGATGCTGTGAACTCACCAGTGAGCCAGAAGGATTAACTGGTCCCACGTTTGTTTAGCTGAGGAGGAGAATTCAGACTCGAGGGATGCTCTTCACATCCCTCCTTTGAAGATTCTTCCTATGTAGTCGCCCACACAGAATCTTTTTTTATCTTATTCTCCAGGGTGGCTTTTGTGCTGTCACCACACTTCAGCAGCCAGATGCTGTGGAAGGAGCTTACCATCAACAAACAGAGATGAACACTAAGCCTGGAGAAATGGTAACAACAGAAGTCAGAGGGCTTGTCTGCATGAACCAGCTTTAATTCACAACAGATGCCTCAATCCACTGGAGAGCTGGTTAGATTCACAGGTGAGAATCCCACAAGAGCAATCCTGCACGAGAGCAGCACTTGCAGGAAAAAATCTTGGAGCATAGGATGCCTTTCTTCACCCTGAGGCTGCTGAGACACTGGAATGGGTTGCCCAGGGAAGCTGTGGATGCTCCATCACTGGATGTGTTCAAGGCCAGGCTGGATGGGGCTCTGAGCAACCTGCTCTAGTGGGAGGTGTCCCTGCCATGGCAGGGGGGTTGGAATGGGATGATCATTATTAAGATCCCTTCCAACCCAAACCACTCTATGATTCTATGATCAAGATGGCATTTGAAGGACTCTGCAAGGGCCAAAAAAGAGAATTCTTTCTTCAGAATGACATGGGGGGCTCTGAATCACTACTGCACTTCTGAGATGAACTCAGGAAACGAATGCAAATCCAGAATATTCCCTAGTGAGGCAGCCAGATCCAGGAGGTGAGCCCAAGGCACCTCATCTTCACTCCCCTCCTCCCACAGTTGCATTTTTACCCACACTGGCTTCCTGCATCCCTCTCGGGGATGGATGGATGGATGACTCCATACATTCTTTCTTGGTAAAACTTGAGGATTCTTGTTGAAAACAGACTACCACTCAGGCTGGCAGAGCCAAAACAGGCTCACAAGGAAAGGCTGAGATCTTTTCTGACTGTATACATATATGTACATCTCTGTTTGGCACAGAACTGAGTCTCGACTCGTGTACAGTCAGCGAGATGTCAAAATGGTACCAAGGCTCTTCAGAAGCCCTGAGAAGGGGCAGCACGTATGCCAGTGATCAAAACCAACTCTCAGCTGAGATCAGTTACAGCTCCAGCCACTCCTTGGGTATTTCTCTAGGTTTATAACACTGCCATGAACTACGAGATGAATCATATTTTATGACCTCTCAGCTCATCATGTTTCTGCTTTTCCAAATAACCTATCCCACCACTCCCCCTAGACCTGTGGATGACACTGAGTCACCTGAAACCTCCCACAAACCAATACTCAGTAAATGCCTTTAGGTACCCATTCCCTCAATAAAAAGCTGGCAAGGTTCAGATAGGATGCTACTGGGCATACAGGTCAAACCTGAGCAGTGCCAGCTGCAGCTGAAATCACAGAAGCACATCATCATTGTCCACGGGGACAGGAGAGCCACCAGAATTTCATTTATAATGGGCAAATTTCACATGACCACTTAGCAAGGGCTTTTTATTAGGGAAGAGACAAATAAAATTGCAATAATCCGACGCACCAGTATTTGCAAGGATGTGGAAAGGAGCTATGGAAAGGTAGGAAAGAAGTCAGGGAAGGAAGGGAGACTGGAAGGAAGAAGGGGAGCATCTGAGCAAGTCTTCACATGGAAAGAGGATTTAGGGAAGGTCACTGAGGTTGGTTCAGATGAAGTCACTCAGTCTGCATAACGCAGGGGGTTTGGGATTGTGCTGAGAGGGAAGCCACTGAAGACTCTCAAGTGGAAAAGTGAATTGAAAATGGAGGGGGAAGAGGGGAAAAGGACAGCTCTGTTTGGAGGAGAGGAAGCTTAGAAACCTGACAAACATGATGTAAAAGGGCAGTGGCTGGCTTCTGTGCCGAGGAGACCTTTTGGGCAGCGCTCAGCATCATTTGTGCTTCCTTACACTCCAAGCTAGAATTAGCTCAGGTGATAATTTGAGACCCACATATCAGATCAGATTTTTCTTTCCCAAAGGCAATATAAAGTTAAAAACTGACTTCAAAAAGAGGCAAGATCCTCATTATTTCCTTATCAGGAGTTTCTTATCTTTGCAAGAGGGAGCAGCTCTTCGCTGGTGAGGCATTTGGAGCTCAGCAGCTTGGAGCCCCTGCCTCACACAGGTACTGTACTTCAAGATGCTACAGCTTAAGCTCCTGGCTGTCTAGGTCTGCTTCCTGCACCCCAGACCTGCCTAAACACTCTCCCTTGTGCCTCTTCTAATCACTGCAAACCTTCTGCCTCAAGCAGCATTACTCCAAACCTTCCAGAGCCCCAGAGATCTGGCAGACACAAGTAAGGACACCATAAAGCAGTAAGTCGTTCAGCATTTAGTTCTCTAAAGGGTTGTTTCTGTGTGAATCTGAGCAGAGCTTCAGTCAGGAGGAGAACAAAGCCAGTCAGGCACCCACAGAAACCCAGCCGATCGATCGCTATCGGAGGATGTAAAACTTCAGGGTGAATGAAGCAGATCACTCAAGCCAGATACAATCCGAAGTTACTCCCACGCTCCTGCACGTAGGATAATGTTACACAAGGGTTCTTAGGAACGTTCTAAAGCTCAACATGAGGAGCATTTATCTGTCCAGATCAGCAGTTCTCTGGGGGTGTCACATTCGCTTGGTAAAAGAGAATCTTCATCTCCATTAGAGGGAGGGGAATAGAAGAAAACCAACACATGGCAACGCTCATAGCTTGTTTAGAAGGAGAGGTTTACAAGAGAGATTGTTTAATGGATTATTTATTCTGGGGCAATTTATTTTTCCATTAAAAGCAGTTTCATCATAGATGGCTGGGGCAGAAGAATCAGCCTTTCCCGAAGCGATTGGAAAGAGCAGAAGCTCAGAAAATGTGATGATTATTCACCAAGGGACTGAACAACACAACTGTGGAATGGTAACTTTGGGAATTTAGGATTGGTAACAACCTCAGTCCCTGGTCCTGAAAACTCTTCAGTCTAAACTTGGAAAATTGAGGGAAAAAAAGCAAAAAAAACCAAAACAACCCACCAAAAACCAAACCAACAAGAAACACAACACCCAAACAAGAACAACCTGGACTCAGAACCCTGAGCAGGACACAAGCAGGGCCAGGTGTCACAGCAGCTCCTCCTCCTGCACAGGCTCTTCCACGCTGTTCTCAGTCCTGCTGTCACAGGATCATCCCAGGGAGAAGGCAAGATTCCTTCTCCCGTGGCTCCCAAGAGCAAATGCTGCACATATGGCAAAGTGCAGTAAATAAAACCCCGATCTCATCATCCTCTCTTTGGAATCCAAGTTGGCTTGGTGGTTTTTTTTTTTCCCAAATCTGCTTTTTGTGGTTTGCTCCAGACCTAAAGGAAAACCAGGAAAACACACATCCTGCAGGCAAAAAAAACCCCACAGCCCTAAACCATATTTGAGAGAGAATGAACCAAGAGAAGGAAGGTCAAAACCACAAAGAAACAATAGAAAATATTCCTGCTTTTGAAATGAGCCTTCTCCCAGCTCCTTCCACTGCAACACACAGATGTCACGAGAGCAAAGTACAACACCACCAGGCAATTCACATTTCTCCTAGCTAGTTATTATTTAGACATCAGTCCTCCTTTATGGCTTCCCTAGAAAGGTCAAGACAAATTTTCTCTCATCAGCTCCAAGGTCCAGGTTGGTAATGAAACACCTCCCCAACAAAATAATTGCTGCATTCCGTGCTGTAATGCTCCAGTTGCAAAGGGGAACATGAAACAGCTCTATCCTTCAGGGAGTGGGGCTTCCACGGAGAACACAAAGGAGCTTGCACACTGCTCTCATTTATTGGGTTGGGGTTTTTTTCCTTCCTGTTTTGCAGGGGTTATACTGAAAGAAAACCAAACTTTTCCACTTTCTGTCCTTTTCATTGATCAGACCCGAAACCTGAAAATTAACAAGTGTAGTATTCCAAGGGAAAAGGTTTATGGAACAGATGTGGCAGGGAAAATTAAGAGTTTAATACAATAATAAATAGGATTTTCTGAATGCTCCAGTAGAATTCAGTACTGGTAAGCAATCCTCCTCATACTCTGGTGTGTGCAAAGGACCAAAGACAGAATGATCCATCTGAATTTCTTATTCTCTTTCCAGACTCAAAGCACAGACTCTGCACTTGCTAAGACTCTTGTGATTCTGATTTCTCCCTGTTTACAGTTTTCATTAAAAAGCTTGGAGGTTGCCCTTTGTATTTCTTCCTTGTGCACAACTAATGAATTACAGTGATATTAAAATGCAGCTTTGAAAAGCAAAATACACTCATGTGCATTAACAAAGCCAGGAGAGGCAGTTTATTAAGCTTGGAATAACCAACCAAAGCAAGCAGGGAAGCACAAGGATTTTTACAATGGACTTAAGATATCGTTGCCAAGACATTCCTTGTGCACACCAAGCTTGGACTGCACATTCTGATTTCCAAAGGCCACTCAGCTCATATCTGACAGCATGATTTTGATGTCTCTTTAGCACGATGTGCGTCCCCAGGCCTGTTAAAATGGGGACCCTGGAATGGGAAATTTGTAGCCTCCTTTGAAGAGCTGGAAGAAGGAATTTCCCAGTGAATTGTTGCATGCAAACTGGTGGTGAGGTGCTACTTGCACAGCCACCCTCAGCCACAGGACTGTGGTCAACAGGGAAACGTTTAGCAAAGGCTGATCCAAGAACCAGCCACAGATAAAGCTTTTTGTATTAGCTACTGTAATAAAGAACATTGCTCTGCAAAGCACCAACTCCTGAACACATAAAGCAGAGGGGATTTCTCTAACAGTGCCCCTAGAATCCTTCAGAGGTCTGCCAAGCGTGGCTTTACTCCTCCCAGTGATAAGAATTCCTCTGAGGAGCTGCACCAGAGGGGCTCCATTCATGCTCTCCTGAATATGGAACATTAATTTCTTTATTCTACTGCCCACTGCCAAGGGGCAGGAGGGTGATACAGAGACTATTTATGCCCCAATTGATAACTTGTTTATTACTACCTACTAGTTTTTGCAATATGTTTCCATCATAAACACAACTTGGTCCAACAAATCACATCTTGCACTGACTTAAGTTCTCACTCTGTGGTGCACATCCTGGCAGGTGACCCGTAGGGACAGCTTCCATGGAGAAAACTAAGGGATAATGCCTTGACTTCCAACTTCTATATCACAGTGAGTGGAAGCAAAGTGGATCAGAATGAGATGAGATCTTGCAAAAAGCTTCTGGGAAAAAAAAATCAAAACCAAAACCAAAACCAGCCCCTGTGTCCATTCACTACTTCATGCATTATGAATCAGAAAGAGTACATTAACCCACAGGAGTCGAGAGGAGATAAACATTTTTTCACCCTGGAGATAGCAGTTTCCTGCTGGTTGAGTCAGTCACCAGCTTGAAACACGAAGCATCCATCCAGAGTGATACCCTGGGCTGCAGGAGGCTTCTTCCTGCTGGTTTGAGGCAAATAAAGGTGTTTAAAGTTTTGTTCCACACCCTCTGATAAGAGGGAATTTCCAAGTTTATCTCCTTTTGCTCTGGGAAATACTCGTGAGATAACAGATGCTGAGAACTGCAGGCAACTCATTGGTGAGGGATGAGTCAGTGGGCCCAAGGATGGGACAGGTACCTATTCAAATACCACCAGCTCCAGTGTTTCGACACACACGGTGCTGTAACCACACAGGATACTTCACCTCCAAGCATACGGGGTCAGGATCAAACCCTGTACATGCTGAGTGATGTTTTAGAGAGACCCTAACTATCTGTGTACTTAAATGGNCCAGTGATAAGAATTCCTCTGAGGAGCTGCACCAGAGGGGCTCCATTCATGCTCTCCTGAATATGGAACATTAATTTCTTTATTCTACTGCCCACTGCCAAGGGGCAGGAGGGTGATACAGAGACTATTTATGCCCCAATTGATAACTTGTTTATTACTACCTACTAGTTTTTGCAATATGTTTCCATCATAAACACAACTTGGTCCAACAAATCACATCTTGCACTGACTTAAGTTCTCACTCTGTGGTGCACATCCTGGCAGGTGACCCGTAGGGACAGCTTCCATGGAGAAAACTAAGGGATAATGCCTTGACTTCCAACTTCTATATCACAGTGAGTGGAAGCAAAGTGGATCAGAATGAGATGAGATCTTGCAAAAAGCTTCTGGGAAAAAAAATCAAAACCAAAACCAAAACCAGCCCCTGTGTCGTGTCCATTCACTACTTCATGCATTATGAATCAGAAAGAGTACATTAACCCACAGGAGTCGAGAGGAGATAAACATTTTTTCACCCTGGAGATAGCAGTTTCCTGCTGGTTGAGTCAGTCACCAGCTTGAAACACGAAGCATCCATCCAGAGTGATACCCTGGGCTGCAGGAGGCTTCTTCCTGCTGGTTTGAGGCAAATAAAGGTGTTTAAAGTTTTGTTCCACACCCTCTGATAAGAGGGAATTTCCAAGTTTATCTCCTTTTGCTCTGGGAAATACTCGTGAGATAACAGATGCTGAGAACTGCAGGCAACTCATTGGTGAGGGATGAGTCAGTGGGCCCAAGGATGGGACAGGTACCTATTCAAATACCACCAGCTCCAGTGTTTCGACACACACGGTGCTGTAACCACACAGGATACTTCACCTCCAAGCATACGGGGTCAGGATCAAACCCTGTACATGCTGAGTGATGTTTTAGAGAGACCCTAACTATCTGTGTACTTAAATGGGATGGAAGCAGAGTTTCATAGAAAACAGAATGCTGGGGGTTGGAAGGCATAGGATTATACAGTTTTCTGTCTCAGGTCAGCAACCCAATCCAATGGAAGCCTCATTTTTCGTTCTGAAAGCAAGTTTTCCATTAAGTCAGCAAACCAATCCAACTTGCCCACACTCAGCCAGCTGCCAGAGCAAACACAAACACTGGAAGCACATGGCTGGCCCAGAGAGAGCAGGATCTCATTTCACTGGCAGCCTAAACTTCGACTGAACTCGGCGTAACGTAAAACTGCACCCTGAATTTTCTACCACGCTCTTTCCAGTGTTCTGCAACTGGCACCACAGGGAATGGTCTTTCTGGAGAGTTATGAAGGAGCAGCTGCTCGTACGTGGCTGATTCTTCCTCCCCCCGTTGGAGAAAATGGAATAGATGTTTGGTTTTTTGCTAGGGTGGTTTTCATATGAAGTGGTCACGGAGGTTGGCACAAAGCTGGCCATGGAGAAAGAGAGGAATGGTCTCTACTTGCCACTCTGCTGCAGAACGAGGAGGTTTTGTGACTTTCAAGCACATCTCCTGGAGTTCCAGTAGTAAAAGAGAAGAAGAATGTTCCTTAAAACAAAAACTATAGGAAAACAAAACATCCATCCTTCCATTCTTCATGAGGAGCAGAATAACTTCAACACTGCAAGCTCAAGGTACCAGAAAACACAGCGAACCAAAACTGGAGGGGTTTTGTTTGGTTTAACCAACAGGCCCTTAACTTTGGACAGCCAGGTTCAGATGTTGGAAGATCAAATGGGCTAGAAGAGCCAAGTCCTTGCTCCTGGAAATTAGAATTCTCCAAGTCCTTGCTCCTGGAAATTAGAATTCTCAGTTTTCCGGGACCATCTTCGACATCTAAGAATTGGTCAAGAGGGGCAATGGTCTCCTGGGGGGCACGAAGAAGAGTGTGGGCAGCAGGGCGAGGGAGGTTCTGCTGCCCCTCTGCTCTGCCCCAGTGAGACCACATCTGAGTGTTGTGTCCAGTTCTGGGCTCCCCAGTTCAAGAGAAACAGGAATCTAATTGAGAGTCCAATGGAGGTTACAAGGACAATTAAGGGGCTGGAACATCTCTCTGATGAGGAAAGGCTGAGAGACCTGGGGCTGTTTAGTCTGGAGAGGAGAAGACTGAGAGGGGATCTAATTAATGTCTATAAATAAATGAGGGCTGAGTGTCACGAGGACAGGGACAACCTCTTTTCACTTGTGCCTTGTGACAGGATGAGGGGCAATGGGTTCAAGCTCGAGCACAGAGGTTCCACCTCAACATGAGGCAGAACTTCTGCACTGTAAGAGTTGTAGAGCCCTGGAACAGACTCCCCAGAGGGGCTGTGGAGTCTCCTGCTCTGGAGACTCTCAAGCCCTGTCTGGCTGCATTTCTGAGTGACCTGCTCTGGTTCTGCCCTGCTCTGGAGGGGGGTTGGACTCGATGATCTTCAGAGGTCCCCTCCAGCCCTTTCCATGCTGTGGTTCTGTGATCTAAACAAGACACAAAGTATTTTCCTGAGAAGGGCCCTTCTCAGTTAGTTGGATGTGAAAGGCTTCAGCAACTCAATATAAAATCCTTCTATTAGTTCTCCTTTCTTCTGTGGTCAATAACTTGACTATTAGGAGGTTCCCAATTATAAGCACTAAAACTATTTTAGAACATTTTCTAGGAAACAGCTTGGCTACGGCTCAAAGAGAACCGGGCTAGTTGGAGTTTAGGGATATTTTAAACTCGGGTTGGCCTCTTCCAAACCAAGCCAAAGGTAAATTGCTTAAAGACGGTGGGATTGTGCAGCTTTAGAAAGCAAGGTTAGAAATCTGGTTGTTACAAGTCACCAGCTGCTAGTTTGGTGGCTCCAGCCCGAACGTGTTTTGTCAAGGGCACCAACTCCAGCCCTCTCCAAACGGCGGCACTGCCGCCAGTGAAGAAGGAATCTCCAACTGGAGCAGATGCTCATTGTCTAGATGTATAAATTTTGTGGCAGAATATCCAAGTTCTTTCTTAAACTCTGTTTCTGAAGATAAAAAGAACTCTAAAGATTAGAAACAAACCAGTCAAGCTGACAAGGAAGTCTGATTGGGGGTCTAAATCTAAAGGACAACATTCTTTAGCACACATGCAAGTTTTACACAAGCTTTTTAAATGGCTTTCACAATTATTTTTCCTCTACATCACTGAGACTACAATACAAAACTGTCTGAATTTAAAATATGCATTTAATTTCCACTACAATGGATTTATCTTTCTACCAGATGTCGTCTGGCATATCTAGGGTCTGTAAAATGCCTTGATCTGAAGTGAAGACTAACCACACACCAGCAGCCTTTTCAGTTTTCCCCCTTTCTCCACTGATACCAGTTTCTCACAGCTCTAGTTCCCATCATTCTGCACATCAAAAGCCATTTGTGGGGCAGCCTTAAAGCTCAAACACCAGGCACCCCGAGGAAGCATCAACGGCACTGTCGATTCTAAATCAGCAAATTCTGGGCAGGGTGATTCTGATCTCCAGGCTGGGATTTCTCAGCCTAGCAGCTTTTCTCATTTGGTGGAATGGCTTAGGTTGAAAACTTTAGCAATGTTCCTGCTGAAAACCAACTTGTTTAAAAAGCAGAAGCTGCCCTGGATTATCTGAGTGGCCGGGCAAGAACTTGAGCTGCTGGATGTAATTTTCAGCAAGCAGCCCCCTCAGAAAAATCCCCCAAGGGTTTGTCATAGTAACTGCACCCAGCCTCTGCTAAGTTCTCTGCTTGGCTTTTGAGAACCTCCACTTCAGCACTGGAGGGTTCTGAAGCCTGCCGTAGGTGTCAGAGTAGTACAGCCCCTGTTAGTCCAGGGTCTCCTTTGCACTGACAGGTCCTGCCAGTCCCGTGCTCGCTGCAGTGGCAGAAACCCTGGAGACCAAGCACTGGACAACCCAGCTGTCAAAGCTCTGCCTTGGAAGCAGCTGCCTGCACACAAAACTCACAATCTTGGTCAGAGCCTGACTTTTGGTTTTCTTATTTCACTCTCTATAATTTTTCTTCCAAACCCTCCCCCTTATTTTCTTAAGCAAGTCATGGTTGGCTTCTCACAGGCACATACTGCAACTTGCACTCTGCTCTCCATACACACTGCTCAGAAAATGTTCATTTTCATACAAATCTAGAGGAATTAAAACCA
This sequence comes from Chloroceryle aenea, assembly GCA_013399075.1. Taxonomy (NCBI): domain Eukaryota; kingdom Metazoa; phylum Chordata; class Aves; order Coraciiformes; family Cerylidae; genus Chloroceryle; species Chloroceryle aenea. The sequence goes on from VWZY01012568.1 coordinate 154,207, forward strand.
ACTTAAAGGTTTAAGAAGAGCTGTTGGCTTTTCCTTGATAATTTAGAGTTTATCTGAAGGGTTATAATTGCTTTTGGGAGTAGCTATTTGATGCTTCGATGAGAACTTCTTTGTTCAACACGAGTTCAGCAGATCCTCTTTAAGAGGCTGCAAATGCACCCCCCAAAAAATAATCAAAATAGTAATTGTGAAATGAATCACACCCTTGGTTTGCAAGTTCAAAAATAAATCAGACTGAAATCAGCTATAGCCATGACCAGAATTAAATCAACTTCCAGCAAGAATTTAACATCTGGATTTCAATTAAGCTTAGAGCTAAGTGGCAATGTTGTTAACTCATAAACCATCAAGGAGTTAAAACAAAAAAGAAATTAAAAGAAAAAAGGAAAAAAAAAAAGGAGATCAGCCTTTGATGTCAGTTTGAAAGTTGCTCAGCTATTAATCAGTAGTTATCAGCTTGCCTTAGATGACTAAAACTCATTAATATAAAGGAGAAGCCTGGAAAGATGACATTAGTGTGCTCTCAGTTCCATGACTGACAGGAGTGAAATAGCTAAAATAGTTAACCCAGCACACACCCCAGAGAAGGGCAACCTGGCACCCTTCATTTTACTCTGCCATCTGGGAACGAGCAGGGCTTGTAAATGGGACTTCCAGCAGCTTTCACCCACAACCTCTTTGATTTACCCCCCCTATTCCCCCCCCCGAGTCCTGGCATTTCATGAATGAAATCACCCCCAAAGCATCCAAATGTTTTAATAGCACTGAATTTGGGCAATCTGCTGGTGCCACCCAGCCCTGGTGCCCCTCCTGCTCGTCTCCAGAGGCCACGCTGCTCTGTGCTTGAGCCTCCCCTCCACAGATCCTCACCCCCTGAGCCACGCACGGCGAGTCGAAGATAAGGGGGCTCTGGAGTCAGCAGCAGAGATGCAGAAGCTCTCGGCGGGGATGACAGAAGCTGTTTAGCCCCAGGAAAGTTTTACATTCCTTTTGATTTCAGTGGCTATACGCTGCATAAAAGCGCAGAGCTGTGGCAATTACGGCTAAAGCTTGGGGGGCTGGTTGCTGTTGCCCTTCTAAAAGGAGGATAACATTTTTCCTCTCCTCATCTTCCTTACGTGTAATGTGCCAGTTCTCAGATAAAGAGCTCTTTACTGTTGGCCAGTTCCTAACTGGTGCACAGCTTCACCACAAAACAGCCTTTCCACAGCCCCACTCCCACTAGGTCTGTGCCTCTGCAGCAAGGGCTTTGTATTTAGCTAGTTCATGAGTAAAAAAGTAATCACAAGTAATCCAGAAACATTAAATATGACCAATTGAGATGTTCAGATCCAGCCTACCCCTCATTTCAGGCTTGCAAATATCTAGTTAGTGCAGAGAGAGCAGTTGTGAAGTGAGTTCACGTGTGGATATTCCTGTTCTAGTTAATCTTGGTTCCTGGTCACTTTAACTCACCTAAAAGTAGAAGCAAATCTAAACCAAAGGTGCTGCTTCAGCTCCAAGGGAGGGAGATAATCACAGCTGGATCAGGATCACCCTGAGCTATTTCCACGGGAGATCTACAGTCAGCCTAACACTGAATTACCCTCCAGCTGGAGCCAGATCCCTCGGATCCAAAAGGCTCCACTAATTCCAAGGAATCATTCCCTATCTGAACCACTCCTGGGGAAGAACAATTTATACCTGGTGCTTTCTAAAGGGAGGTCACTGGCTACACAGAAGGAAAGCATTCATCTTTCACATTCTGTGCCTTCCCAGATAATCCCTTTAGCCTTTGGGTTGACATACTTTATAGAAATTCAAAATAACCAGCCACGAGACTTATTTTATACTGCAGCCTTTTATGAAGCTCTTCAAAGAGCATTCTTATTCCAAAGAGATAAGAGAGTTCTTTTGTCACTTTGACGTATAGAGTTTATTATCCTTTAATGGAAACTTCATCATTTGTGGCAGTTTGGAACCTAAGGAGGTTGTGCTATTAAGACACAACAGACAGGGTACTTTTCACTGGGAAAAGTTACAATTCAAACAGTTGTTTCCACTGTTCTTGTCTTAGTGGGGTGTTAGAGAAGACACTTGCTGTTTTCTTGCGTGCAACTTTCATCACAAGAACAATCAGAGTCCTCATTCAAAAAAAAATAATGAACTCTGTGTGAAGAAAAAAAAGTATTTTTAAAGGCAAAGGAAAACCAAGGTCCTGGAACTGAGTATCATTAGCTGGACTTCACAGACTGAGAAATAACGATGTGCAAGCCAATAAAGAATGAGGTCTAAAACTGAAGCTTCTCTAGGGGATGGCTCCTGGGCCATGACACGAACCAGCTTAGACAGTGCTTTTCTCTCTCCGTGCATTCAGAACTTTGAAGGGATGGTGCATTTTCCTTCCTGTCTTTAAAAATACATACTCATCAGCAATATAAATTACACCCTGATTTCTTTTCAGTCCATCAGGTTACAACTCTGCACTTCAACAGGAAGGAGCAATCATTAAATCTCTCCTTGCGAGGTGAGGAACCAGTATGAGGGGCAATGGGTTCAAGCTCGGTGCAGCAAGTTCCACCTCCCCAGGAGGAGAAACTTCTTCCCTGGGAGAGGGCCAGAGCCTGGCCCAGGCTGCCCAGGGAGGCTGTGGAGTCTCCTGCTCTGGAGACTTTCCAGCCCCCCCTGGATCTGTTCCTGTGTGGGCTGCCCTGGGTGCCCCTGCTCTGGCAGGGGGGTTGGACCCGATGCTCTCCAGAGGTCCCTTCCAACCCCCACCATTCTATGACTCTCTAGACTTTGTTTTGCTTCTTTTACAAAGCGAGGATCAATCTGACAGATTTCATGTAACTGAGATTCTGGCAGACCCACAAAGTATCTTAATTTGGTCAATATAATTGGCCAGAGGAAGACAGCGTGTAGGGCACTGTTCCAAGACCTTTAGAGTGTCTGCTGCACAACCAAGAAGGAATTTAAACCTCATCTCCCATTCATCTGCCAGAGTTCCCGTTGACACTTCTGCATCTTTGCTTGCAGGAGATATTGGGGCTGGACTTCCAAAGCTAATAGCAACCCTTACCAGACCTGCCTGCCACTTGCTCATGCTTTACAACCACACGTGCACTTTAACCCACGGTGCTACCCTGATAAAGCACTGGTAGAAGAACTGTCAGGGGTTAAAAAAACCCAAATGACAACAAACATACATTTTTTTCCTCAGCTCTTCATAAGGTTGAAGAGAACCTAGACTCCCTGGCCCACAAGGCTATGTTTTCTAGCACTTGAGAGGATCCAGGTCCTGCAGAAGTGGAAGAGGCAGAGTGGAAAGCAGGATTAAGCCCTGGCTGAAAACCAAGCAGGTTTTGCCATACAGGGGACAAGGAGGGAGAAAGTAAAGAGACAAATTTAAAAAAATAATGGAAGCTTGGAAAGCAAGAGCTTCCAAAAGAAGGAGTCTCTGTTCCCAGCACAGCCAGGCAAGCAAGAAGGAGGAGACCTGCACAGGGTGTAACTGTTTAGTACAAGCAGAGCCATTTAGGTTTGGGCTAAAACTCAGATTAGATCCAGAGATAAATTTACTGCTTGGACCTACAATTAAAATCTTTGCCAGAAGATGAAATAAAGTTTGGGAAGTGTGACATCCTGGAGTAAGGAACACAACAGACAAATGTGATTTGTACTTCGTTGCAGCAGGAAAGAAAATAGAGATGCGGAGAGAGAAATTCCAACTATCAGTCATTAGAAGTGTCCTGTTTTTAAAAAGTAAAAGACTCACAACCCAAATTTCACTATTGTGTTCCCCTGTGGTGTCAGGAAACACCACCTCACACGGCTACACCAGCCCTGCTGAATACATCAAGCCAGGGCACATTCAAGTCAAGAGATGCTCAACAGGCTCCACCTCAAATTCTACTCTGACACAGTCCATGTAAGTCTGCTGGGAGGATAAATCCATTTGAAAACACACCTGATGATAAAGGATGACAGCATCTATTTTAACTGCAATTATTATTTGAAAGGTGTTCATTATTGCTAAATGATTCCTCTTTGATAGAGCCTCTACCTGCAACACACACTGGTATTCAACGCTCCCAGCAGCGAAGGGTTCTCTAAGCTGCTAATTAATGTGATAACACAACTGCTCTGCTCAGATACACTGTAATTACACTGGGGGTCTACAAAGAATAAACTCCACCATCTGTATCTGAGGAGAGGGAATTGCTTCATTTGGACAGTGATGGAGAATGGGGTTTTTTCCTCTTTAGCCAAAGGGGGAACCCTCTCCTAGGGGATTGCTTTTGGAGAACTTGAACCCAACGTGCTTGTGCTGATGGGGGGGTTATTCCCTGTCAGGCTTAATGGGAAGTGTGTCAAGCTTTGCTTGCAATAGTTTGTTTGTGCCACTGTTCCCCCCTCACCCCCCACCAAAGAGTTCTGAATAATTGATGCATTTTTACAAATTTCATAATTGGAAGACCTACTGGAGTTACTATAGTAACAGGGGCCTTTAGAAATCAATTGAATAAAACAAAATATGGGGTTGATTGGTTGGCTTTGATCTTCTCTCTTTGTTCAATGGTATTAAGAACATTCTGAAAGAGAATATTTCTCTCTCAACTGCAGAGTTCAGTTATATTTCAGTGCTCTGTAGTAATCCTCAGCCAGCCACAGCATAAATGTAGACAACTTTCTGTACATCACTTTCTGGGGACAGGTCTGATAAACACAGAGCAGCTCCACTCACACAGTTCTGAGAGAATCTTACTGACTTTCTACTACTTAGCAATGAATCCTCACGTGGAAAAAAACCTCTCAACAACGATGCACATTTTAGTAAATATTCTTCCAAAAATAAACCCCAATTCAAAGTACAAGAACAAACCTCAGCCCTCGTGAACCTCAAAGCAAGGTTCAACTGGATGGTGCAGTTAACTTGGGTTACTGCAAGTGGTCTGGGTGCTTTTGGTCCCACTACCACCTGTCTCCTCAAGCTTCTGTTTGAAAATGGCTATTTTCCAGCGATGATAACTTCTCACCCAACAGAACTGTCCCTTCTGCTGCGTACGGACAGAGCCAGGACATTGGTTCTTTGGGCACAGATCAAGGCCTTCTGGCTTTTCTGTTCTCTCAGCAATTCAAGAATCAATACAAAGGAGAACTTATTTCTGCTAATGATTATATATCAGGTTTGAGTCACTCGAATTATATCCAGTGAAAAGAACCACACCAGAAAAACACATCCAGCATCCCACCAGATACACACTACAAGTCACAAAGACCACAACAACCTGGGTCACAGGCTGACAAGAAGGAGGAGGTTGTATTTACCAAGCTCCATCACAAGAAGGAGGAGGTTGTATTTACCAAGCTCCATCACAAGAAGGAGGAGGTTGTATTTACCAAGTTCTCTCCAAGTGCACCTAAGCACAAGCATTGCTCGCTTTGGGTTCCCAACCCATCGACAACAACAGAAACTCAACACAATGCAGTTGCCACCCACGGTGCCAAGGCATATCTGGCACTGCAGAAGCCTTCCTGGGAAAGGATGAACCCAGCTCTGTTCTTGGAGCCAACGTACAGAGCCAAGTCTGGACTCTGTTGCAAGCAGCCACCTACCACATGGTTTCAACCTGCGGTGATGAACATGAAACTTTTTTACCCCCCTAAGAGACCTTTCATTGAGTTCTCCATATAATTTATTGGCATCTACTGGAAAAACACCACAATCATCACATTTCCCTGAAGAAGATGAAACTATGAATCCAAATGTCCAAAGACTGAACCAAAGAGATGGGAAGTTTGGCACATCTCTGGTGTAACCACCACCATGTAGTCTTATTTTCCCAACTGTGCAGCTCTAAGTCCACTGGAAACTCTTGTTTTTCTTCGAAGAACATTTCAGTGCCCGAGCAACCAGGCAGAGTGGGAAGGAGGTGGAGAGATGCACACTCAAGTCCTGTCCTGCCTTGTGGTAGGAACATCAGGAAGGTGTTTGACCAGCTCTGCAAGGCACACCAGAGAGTAAATCCACCCCACAGCTTACGCATAACCAGCAAGACCAACAATTGAAAATGCTAGGGAATCACTTTTCTCCAGGGGAAGAGAGATCTTAGAACAAATTAAGCAACAAGGAAATTCAACCCCTCGCAAATAAATAACATTCCCAGATGTTTAGCACAACTTAAGCAGAATCTGTTCTTTAAAGTGTCTAATTTAAGACTGATACAACAAGCTTACTAAACCAGGGAAATCTGTGGTCCCAGGCATTTACAGAACAAGCCTAAATTTTCATACAGGACTTGACTTTCACCTTAAATAATCCAGTTTACTAATTTTTATTGGTCTGGAGGGCCATTGCTAAGACCAGGTGTCTTTGCAGATAAGAGATACGAGTGCAGATGCTCATTTCAGATACACCCCCCGTGCCCAAGAGGAACATCAGATCCATTTTATGAAGTCAGAGCCTGTTCTGAAAGTAATAAATTGCAACTTTTTGTATTTTAATTGAAAGTGATACTAGTGAGCTTCCTCAAGCCTTTGGGACTTGATATTTGTAATTAAAAAAAGAGAAATATGATTTGTAACTGATTAATGACAGAATAGGGCTTTATCTACGCTAAAAGGGTTCTTAGTTAATGTAACACTTAATCCTGTTCCAGTTCTAAAAGGAGCCATAAACTCAAGAAAGGATCAGTTTAATGCATTGATTTTTTTTTTTCTGTTTGGTTTTTTTGGTACAGTGTTTATAAAACAGACAGTAATGAGCTCTTTCTGCAGCCCCACACAGCCAGGAGGCATAGAAAGAGAAAAATGCAGTAGCAGCAGCTGCATTCCCCCTTCATCTTCAGCATCTACCATAGGGCAGTGAAACACTGAAAACTCTGGGAAGAGCCCAATGGAAACAGATTGAGATTTCCCTTTCCAGAGGGAAAGGAAGGAGTCTTGTCACTAACTGGTGTGTGATGCAGTGAGAATTTGCTCAGCCTGAGAAGGCAGCCTCTGTTGTCGACTCACTCTGCCACGGGAGCATCTCTCTCCAGCACAGCTCACTGCAAAACCTCTGATCACAAGGAGTTCTTAACACCCAATGCCCTAAACACAGCACAGCCTTTTCTCCTCAAGTCTCAAGCAGAAGACCATCCAACATCAGAAGGAATTTCAGGAGGATGATATCCTGTTCCTTCTTTGGGGGGCCCTAACGCGACGGTGAAGATGCTTCCCTGGGTTGTGTCCCCCCTCTGCTGTTTGTGGGCTGTAGATTGATGCAGTCGTGAGCTCACCCTAAAAACTTCTTCCTTTTGCTACAGCCTCAGACCAGCTGCTGCACCGGCCAGGGAGCAGAGTCCAGCATGTTCAGGACACCTCTGTTTTGACTCCTAATGAGCTGGCAGAAGCCCTAAACTCACAGCACACTTGTTCATTAGGTAGCACCACAACATCAACCCAGGCACGTCTGAGGATGTTCTTTCCACTTTTTGCCACTTTGGTTTTTATGCCACTTGACCCAAATCACTTCTGCCTACATTTCAAATTTCCCTTGCATTATTTTAAACGGGCAAGATTTTTTTCTGCCTGAAGAAGGCAGGAGGAGGTTTATTTAGTACTTGTGAAACACTAACAAAAAGGTACTTTATAAAAATCGTGAGCTATTTATTATAATAACAATGAGCTTTGTAGCTCCAGGCTGGAGTCCCTGGAATATTTTGTAAGCAGGGTGGGAAGAAGCAGCAGGAAACCGAAACTCTGGTGCGTCACCTTCACAGGAGCTTCTCCACCTCTTATTACACTGCCTACGATGCTCAGCCAACTCAAAGAGCTTTGCAGTAGAGCTGAAAAGGGGTGAAAAAAGAAGAGAGGCTTTCCTCATGTGCATGGCATGCCCTAATTCTACTCAGCTGTATGATACTTGGAAAAAAAAAGAATGCTGAGAAGCTTTCTGACGTAGCCGGCCAGAGTCATCGGGAATGGGATCCAAACCGAATCCAAAAATAGATGATGATGTGCTTCAGAAAGAGAGAGACCTTCCCAGAAGCTGCAATAAGGAAACCACCTTAGCTTATCACAAAGGAGAAGTCAGATCCCTGCTGGGCTGAGCAACTATTTGTCACCAGCCGGGTGCTGCGTGTAGGCTGTTGCCGGATGGGATCTACGGGGAGCTGCACCAACATGTTTCTGTAATGAGTGTGCACCCTGGTTTGCTCTGCTACAACAGGGAAATGTTACTCAAAAGTGGGTGACTGCGAAGTGAGAAACAGTCCTTACACTATTTCAGCGTGGTACACTACATTTCTTTCTGGCAGAATGCTGCATCTCCCTGGTGACTGGTGCTGTGCTGAGGGGAACTCGCTCTCCGTAAACCCAAGGGCTGAAGTTACAGCAGGGCAGTGGAGGATGCTGGGGGAGCACAGAAGCCCCTAAGTTACAACAACCAAAACATCTAGAATTCAATCCTAGCTCTAACACTGACTTGAAAGTTGCCCTTGGACACTTGGACTGCATTTTCTGTGCCAGATAGTGCTCTACTAGCAGCAGCAATACTCAAACTGAAGTCAAGTCGTGTTAGGAAAAAAATGGTGACTCCAATACAACTAAAGCTACCCCATAGCTTCTTTTCAGAAGGGGTCTGCTTTCCTTTCCTTCCTCCCCACCCCCCAAGGGATCTGTTCTTTCCCCTCTCCCAACAGAGCAGCCCCATCAGGGAATGCAGGTCCCACGTTCTCAAGCCTTGGCCAGTGCCTGTCACATGGATTCACCCCCAACCTTCCACGTGCTGTTCCATTCACAGAGGAACAAAGTGGCCAAATCCAGAGAGATCTGCAAACATTTTGATTGCACCCAGTGATTAAGCACTACCACTGGTCAGCTGGATGACACAAAAGCAAGAACAATACCCAAACCTTTCTTTAGAAAGCATGAGACACCCACAGCCCCCCCTCTCTGTGCTGGGCTCTCTGGGGAATGATGCTACCACAAAACTCACTACAGCCAGCACAACACACTCCTGGGGTAGTGCTCCACTGGAACAGTAAATCCTTTCAGTTCTGGGTTCCTTTTGACTGGTTGCTGATAGTAATTCTCATTTTCAGTCATCCTTCCCTTTTCTTTCAGGCGAGGAGTATGAAGAAGGGGAAGAATTCTGAGCAATTTTTTTGTAATCTCCATCTCCTCATGGGTTTCCAAACTGCAGACTGTTACTAGTACCAGTTAAACAGGATTCCACAGTGCATTGGAACATGCTTTCTTCTTTAAAACTGTTTAAAGCACAGGGTTTTTTTTTACCAAAAACTGCAAGGATGAAACCCCTCGTGTTCCAAGTCAGAGCTGAAGTACGTACCCAAATTCTTAAGATGTTATGATTAAGAACAAAAGAAAAAGTTCCAACAGAATGAACATGTGCCAAAACAGATCAAAGAAACGAGTGAATGAACCTGGAAATACCAATTTAAGCAGGAATCTGAACAGCTCCTCAGACAAATAAGGAGATGCCACTGCAATGCAACTGTCACTTCATCCCAACACTGCATTGCTAGCACGAGGGCATTTTCACAATTACCAGTACCCCTAAAGAATGGGGGGGATATTCTAGACACAGTCATGTTCTCAGAGGCCTCTAAACCCAGTTGGGTGTACACATCCACATTTAGGAAGCAATGCTCAGTGCCAGTTGTCCAGAACAACCCCATCCTGTCCTGACCCCAAATCACTCCAGCTACTGCCTCGTATTTGCATCCAAAACGTTTTCATCTCTCAGATTAATTTATTTTGAGGCGTGCAGTAAATCACAGATCCAAACTTTTTTTCCCCTTGGCAATCCAAAACTCAAGCTCTGCTGTCTCAGCTTCATCACTTCAATGGTGGTGTCTTGGGGAAGGCTTTTTGATCTTTCTGCTCAGAGGAGGGCAGTACCAGACACCCACCATGAGACACGGTTCTGATCCGTAAGGACACAGCGTGCTGGATGAAACCTGACAAGTTCCCTCCTAATCTTCATGGGAAGGGAGGGAAAGGGATTAGCAGCAGGGAAAGGGAGTTCTGCAATGAGAAACGTTTAATTACCAGGTTTCAGCAGAATGCAAAGGTGGTTCCTCTGTAATCTCTTTGCCAAAGCCTGGGACCAGGAGAAGCTCCCTCTTTCTCTGCAGCTTTACAAGCTGTACACTTGTACAAACCAGCACCTGAGACTCAGGTCACAAACATCCCCCCAGCTAAATCCCAGGACACAGATGACTAGTCACACACAGGAAATCTGTGTGGAGGTTCCATTGCTTTATAAAAGGTTTGGGTTGGTTTGTTTGGGTTTTTTTTTACCAGCCCACATTTCAGATGACTTGAAAACTCAGTCACAGCTTCCTGTGGCCAGCCCAAACTCACACCAATAAAACTTTTATATCAGGACCAAAATACCACCTAGTATTTTAACATCACCTATTACTCAGGGAAGCTGGTTTAGAGAGCTTTAAATGCTAAATATTTGTTCTACTTCCCCAGGTCTCTGGTGATTCCCTAACTGCCAGGAGCAAATGGTCCCCAGCTGTACAGTCAGAGACACAAATCTGAACGTTTCTCGGGGCACTTTTAGGAAGTTTGCTGTGAAGCATAAAGATGAGAAGCTTGCTGGAAACTCTTTTCCACAGATGTGCTCTGTCTAGCCCAAGAAAACACTGCCCCATTTCTTGACCTGTGCTGTCTTTAGGGTTTCTCTGTGGCAAATGCACGGCCCAAACCTGATTCCAGGGATGTCCTTTGAAATCAGCAGAGGTGCATCCAGCAGCACATGGGAGAGCTGACAATCCTGGCTCTCAGCCCTCTTCAGCTTCTGAATCTTTGTGCATAAGAACTGGAAAAGCTGGTTACATCCGCCGAGTGGAATGAATTAGTTACTCAAAAGATAACATTTTACTGGAGAACACTGTTCCCTGAATAAGAAAGTGCTGAAAACCCTCTGCGTTTCTGTAACATGAGTGGAGGTTTAAGAGTCCCTGCTGGATAATCTGCATGTAAATGAGGCAACGTTAGTTGCAAGTATCTCTGGAAACTTAAAACTGGCTACACATTCTGAAAGTTAAGTAAAACCAGAACCATGGGAGAGAACCCCTAATGACCACATAGCGAGGGTCCTGATTAAAACCATCAGGGCAGGGATCCTGTGTTTCATTAAATAAATACACCAACTTCAGCCTTATTGTTATTTTAGCTGATGAAGGAAAAATAAAGTCTACCTCAGCGTGCATGAAATTACCTAAATTCAAAGACACACTGGCAACAAACAGAATAGTGCAGGATTTGGGGGGGGGTGGGTTCCTAATGTCTGTGTTTAAGTAGTGGTTACTTGGGTTAGTATGAGATACTGAAGCACGGTTAACCCCTGGCATTTTAGCATTCTGTGCAGAGCAATTTCTCTGGGTTTCTCACAGCAGGGGTGTTACTAATCAATGTAGCATTGGAATAGTATTTTTGTCATTTTTTGGAGCTAAAAAGCAGAGAACTAGAGAGCATTTGGGTATAATGACAACAGCATCTCATTTATTCTGGAGCTTATTATAGGGGGTTTGCTGCTGCTGCTTTCTGGCTACTGCATTGACTGTTCAAACCTGACTGCCAAGAGCCTGAGCAAACAACCTGAGTGAGGTCATTTCTGGGTAGCAATTTCAGAGGGTTTACTTCAATTAGAGAAAGACAGACCTGAGTTTGTACATAGGGACTGAGTTTCCTCTAGCTATCAGCAAACTCAGCTGAGTTGCACCACTCAAGACAGGACATCATCATTTTCTGGGGCATATCAATGAGGCATTGACTGCAAATACTGGAAAATAAAACTTATTCTTCAGGATTCTCTCTGCTGACACTTGCAGAGTTTGTAAGAATGTCCAAAAGACAGCTCTACTCCCTGCATCCAGCAGTGATGCTCCTGGCTACTGGGATCCAGCCCCTTTGAGGGACACGTCAGCGTAATCTCAACGCTTTCACTGAAGAGAACGTGACAAATCTGATCAGTTGGTTTTACTAAGGCCTTTAAAAGCTCCAGTTTTATTAAGAGCTTTGTTCCAGAGCTGAACAAAGTTAATGCAGAGGAACTGTCAGTGTCCTGGTCTCCACACCAGTCTCTCTTCAAAAGTTTATAATCTAGAAGCAAAGTAAGTGAAAGGTGGAAGAAAAGCAGTGTGGCTACACTGACACTTGCACAGTCATCAGCATTGTTATTTTAATTGGTATAAAACTCTCCTTGACTACTTATATATTATTTGCCCTCTAATTTTTGTAGGTGACCTTCTGCTTTTATGGGTTAGGTAAGATACAATCCTGGACCTGTTTGGATGCTGTGCTGGTGTAAGAAAGAAGAGGCTGCTAGCGTTTAGAGCCACATTTTGCAAAGCAATTCTGAATGAGTCTTTCATTCGTGAATGCTCCACATCATAATGCAGTTGAGGAACAGGAATATTTGCTTCTCAGTTCACCACCTGACTCAGTTTTCCAGGTACATATCAGCAGCATTCATATCAGTGCAACTTTAAGGGCAGTCAGCGATAAAGAACGACAACAAATCTAAGTCTAGACGTAAGCAACATTTAACCTAACCTTAAAATGATACAGCAGGCTGTGCAAAGCCATCTCTCACCTCATCTAGTCCAACTGCATGTGAGAGACTGGACTTGTGGCCCTCAAGGAGCTCCTAATTTCAGTGATTCTACTGGGACCAAGCAGTTACGCAGCGCAATCGAGATTCCCAGCTCCCAGAAGTATTCATTTATATTCCTCCTCCCACTCCCGGGTTTAATTCAGAAGCTCACAGTCCTTTTACAGGGAATAAATCAAAGATACTTAAAAACCCAAACCACTCAGTGGTGAACTGCTAGCCCATGCAACTTCCCTGCTGTCAGCAGGGATGCTGCTCCGTTACACTCAGGTATCCCTGAATAAAAGCCTACAAGATACAAGTGTATGAAACACTTCATCCCTTTAACTGCTGCTTTAGTCCGAGGAAAAGAGAGGGGGAAAGGCAGAGTGGAAGCAGGTAATTCACTGCCCATAAAAATACACTTAATATTCATTAAAGGCCTGAATGTTTTAAGCAGAACCAAATAGTTAAGCAATGCTTAATGCCTTCAACACCACCGCCTGCTCCGGCAGTGCTGTTACCAAAGAGCGGCTGATTACTCGCATTAGGAAGTTGAGGCCAAAGAATAAAGTCTCCCAAAGCAGGGAAAAAAGAATAATAATAAAAAAATCAAACCAATCTGTGAACAGCTGCACGACTGCTGTGGGAAAGCAGCGTGATAAGGGCGGATTCTGATCTATTACATCACTGCAGCTCGAGATGAGCTCTACCACAGACAGAAGCCTTTAAAGATGTAAACCAAGCTCAGAGTCCAGCTTGCAGTCTGCAGGACAGACAGCAGAATACAGCTCGTTAGCATAGCTACACAAATGCCATTATTTAACCACTAAATTATGGCTACGTCGCCAGCGACCTCAGCTACTCGCTGTGCTAAGCCATCCAGACTTCAGGAGAAGATGCAGTTCAGCCCCCCAGAGATCTCCTGGTTTACCTCCTATGCTTCCACTAACTGTTAGGTCCAATTAAGGCTGCCAGTTTTATGAACTACTCTGTGTATTAAAAAACCACCACAAACCTGCCTGTGCCCTCACAATAAAATGAAAATGCTGGTTGAGGACCTTCCTTGAAAGCTTGGTCTGATGATGTTTTGGGTTGCAGGAACAACAGTATTATGCAGTCACAGAGCAGGTTTCTGAGCAAACCATTCAATCTTTTTGAAGAGTCATCTGCTAATCCCTTCCCTCCATCTCAAAAGTAACCCAGGTTTTAATGGTTGATCCAAAATCTCTGCAATGAGTTAACAAGATTATAACGTAGTAAGCTCTTCTGATGCCATCAGGACTGCACAGGGGATATAAATAAAGACAGACACTTGGCCCAGGAACTTGAGTCTAAATAAGAGTGTAAATCCCAGCTCTTGTAGAACAAGCACTGGGATTTTTGAAAGGAGATGGAAAAGTTGGTTTATTTTTCTTTTTGCCCCTCCTAAAATTCTTGCAGGAAGGTGAGAGCTTCTGTCTTGGGCAAGGATCAAGTAAAGAGAAGAAGCCACTATCCCAGGACAAAAATTTACATGTGGCAACGATGGCAAAAGGTGACTGCAGTTCTTTATTTGTGAAAGTATTTATGCAGCCTTCCTTATAGTCCTAAGAAGGAAAGCCAATATTTCAGACAGGAATGAATTCCATTTGGTCTTGCTCCCTTTTATAACACAGTTTGATGCTCTTAACCTATGGATCTGAATACATCACATATTTCTTAGCATCCCTGAAATGAACAATAGGTGCAAGAAGTTTGGGGCTTTTTTTAGTACTAAATGAAGGCTGAGCTAAGTGATTAATGGGTTCTTCAATGCATTATGCTGATTTTGTTCCAAAATAAGCAGCTGCTTTATATGAACTGCTTCATTTCTCTTCAACAGCAAATCACAAAGTAGAAACCACTCCCCCACGGGTGTTTTACAGCTCACACTGCTCATCACATAACAGGCACAGAAAGTAACCTGTTGTCCCCGAACAACAAGAGAGTGTCCTCAGATGAACCAGTCCTATGGAATAAAACCTATACATTTTCACAGAACCCACTAAGCCAGCTCCTCAGGAACAGCTGAGGAAATAGCAAGGTTAGGGAGGAATGGATTCTTAATTCATATTCCGGCCCAAAAGTCAAGTTAGAATTTGTCTACCAATCCCTAATTAAAACAAACCCAATACAACTTTTCTGTCATCCTCTACGAGTCAGATGAAGCTGGCCCATGAAATCCTCAGGAGTATTTTTAAGCAAGAAATATTGTACCAACCCCCCCCACAAGTGGCTCAGGGGACCTGATGACAAAAGATCTCCTACCTCTAAACACATCACAGATTGAAAATCCAAGTGACAGTAGCTTCTCACAACTGTGGAATATCAGGAGCTATAACCCACAACAGCTTGTTCAAATCAGCCTTACTCAAACCCCTCCAGAGCTCCTTTGTTATGTACTCATCAGAGAAAGAGCTGGCAGAGCTCGCATGGAAATCAGCAGCAGCTTTTTGGATCACCTCTTCTAATGTTGAATCAGCTCAAACTTTTCAGAAGGGTGATGTTTTCGATAGACAGCTTTTTAGAAATACAATGAGCTGCTGAAGACTCAGGCAGATGGCTTGGCTGAGACAGTTCCCAGTTTGAAAATGGTCCCAGTTCGATTTTATTTTAAAAAAATGAAAAAATAATAATAAAAAAGTAAAAATCAACATGTCTTTTTGAGATTATATGACAAGAAAAAAGTAGCAGTTACTGGAAGATAACAGGGTCATGAAGCAAACTGCCTCATTCACTGGTCCCAGCCCCAGGTTTAAATGCTACCTAAGTTATTTGATTTCCAAATGGGATTAATTAGTAGATTCAGTCTCATTCTTGGCAAGTACCTCACCAATATTTGGCACTGCAACACGCAGACCTCACCTTACTCTTGTTCACAGCTCCATTCTTCCATCCAGCTGAAAAGGAACTACACACACAGCTAAGGCAAGCAGGAAGAGGTTCTTACAGCCAAAGCAAAGCTACGGTTGGAAAATGCCCGGAGAACAAACCACCCTCTTGTACGGTTCCCTTCAGTTGGAATTAAAAACCACAGAGGGGCCTGTGAGAAAAAGTTTTAGTTCAGGTTTTTGCCTTAAGAAGCTTGCTGAGCTCCTGTTCTGTCAGTCTAGAATGCAGCCCTAGCATGACACTGCCTGTCACTCTGTTATTTATTAGCTCAGGAGCATCTTCCACACAAAAACTCCCCGAGAAACTCTTCTTTCAGACAGCATGGCCACTTAAGGCAGGCCTGAATCAGGCCCCTCGTATATAAATGGATCATTTGAAGTTATATGCCTTACTTTACACGGAAAAAATGCAAGCTGTTAAAAAATGAGCATGTAAAATTAAAAAAAATAAAATAAAAATAAAAATAAAGAGACGACGTTTCAAGCGCGCGCGCAGGCCCACAGGCCAGCCACTTCCCTCTGCGCTGCCTGGGCAGTAGAACAGATACTCTGTTCTCTGCCTCCCTTTTAACTGCAAACCTTATACTTGCTATGTATATTTTGGACCCTTTCCCACCCTACCATGATTTCCTGTCTGAGTCTGCAGCCCATGGCAACAGCAGAAAATTGGAGCGCAGGCCTTGCAGATGGTGGTGGGCCAAACACCCCGTGCCAGCTGAGTATCTTCTGCCATAACATGTGCATTATCTAAGTCTTGGCTGGGTGGCAAGAGTTACCTTCGTGCTAAATAAATGATGTTCATCTGAATGTATAAGTTGTGCTTGCCTTAGGGAAGCTCTGGCCTTCTGCAGGGAACATAAAAAATACCCCGCGATCACGCACTGTACCTATACATCATCAGGCTCTAGCAGGAAAATGATATTCTGAGCTGCTGTCAAGGTAGAAGAAAAAATTCCCTGTTTTATCACTCGGTTCCAGCAGGTCACAGGTCACCACGACTGGTTAAAAACAAAGCAAACTGGTCCCCTCCCCAAATTTTATTGATGTGCAGCACGTGCTGCCTCCCACCAAATAACCGGTGATGAAAGCTGCAGTTCTACATCTCTGCAACGAAAATATGAAACCCCAAATTATATACACAGGGAAAAAAATGCCTGAAAATAATTCCAGGGTTGCTTTCCATTGGGAAATGTAGCGCTAAATGTGAATCTTCCTTGAGTGGCTTTAATAAGAGACTCTGCATCTGGCACTGCCCTGGGAGAATAGGGCCAGGGGGAGATGAGGGGGTGGGGAATGACACACATTTTTCAAGGAATAATATGAAGAAGAACACACCAGTCACCCTCATTGCAGCTACAAAATATACCTCAGAGTATAGATGCTTTAAATCCCCCCCTGCCACCCACAGATGCTGGAGGGCATCAGGTTTTCCATGGAGTGAATGGTTACCATCAAAGCTTCTCCCACCCCGAGGTGTAAAGCCCTGAAGTTTATTACAAAGTACTAAACCAAAACTACCTCGGACCAACACGTGGCCTCAATCCAAGTGAATTCAGCAGAAGAGCTGTTTATTAAAAGCAACTGATAAAGAGGCTGTGTCTTGGTTGCTGTTAACAGTGTTCCATCTTCCTTCCCCCACTCGAACCATCACTTCAGGGAAAATATCCAAAGGCACCTTATAAATTTTATATAACTTAAAAGTACCAGAAACCATATTAAGACCATCATAAAACTGTATCAGTTCAACTCTGGAGCAATTTTTATGATCTCTAGACTAAACAAAACTGTCAGTGCAAGTTGAGTACCAAAGAGGGCGGAGGGAAGAGCACGTTCAAACCAAGGAGTAGAAATTCAGTGTGCACTTAATCAGAAGACACATCCACCCCCACAGAGGAAACTCATTTCACTGGATATTATCTCTGCTATTATTACAACACACACATAACCCCAGGTTTTGGTTAGACCTGTGGTGTTATGTCAGGAAATTGCACCAAAAAAAAACAAGAAAGAAATGAAAAGGAAACCTCTCAATGATTTGGGATGCAGAAACAGAAGAGCCCTTCTGAGGACACGCTATTTCAGGTTCAAAGAAGCTACAGGATCACCAGTGGATAATCCAAATGGAATCAAAGATGAGTGAAGTGTCTCAAAGCAACTAGAAAACAAGAGATTTTGCTTTCATCTACCAGTTCAGACACGAGTTTGTGCTGCATGAAGTAGTATTGGGTGGTCATGTAAATAAAACAAGCAAACAAGAAATTGAGTTCTACTAAATTCTATTAAAAGATCAAAAATCCCAAGCAGTTGGAAGAAAGAAGATGAGATGAAACCAGCCTAATTCCCAACTTCAGCTATTTGCCAATATTCAACTCCTTCCCTTCAGCTGAGGTAGTAATGTGCATGTCATCCACAAGCAATAAAACGTAACTATTAGAAGAAAAATCTCTTCTTATTTCCTTATTACTGGAAGTAATAAGGAAAAAAAAACCCAGAGCTATGCAGGATCAAGAAAATAATAGATAATTATGCCTCTGCATGTTTACCTCTTTAATGTATAAGTCCCAACATAAACACACAGTTGCATTTTCTTTATTCTCCAGGTCTCAGGCAACAGATTGCAGATTGGACTCGAAAGCAACAGAAGCATCCAGTGTGGACTGCAATGTTATAAACACTAAAGAATGGGACAAGCAGATTATGTCTGTCCGTAGTGTTCCTTTCCTCTCGTCCCCAAAATATCATAAACAAGGTTTACTTTGATCTTGCACAGCCCCACAGCTTGTTAGAAATCCCCAAACATGAGCTGAAAAGCTGCTCCTGAAATGTTTATTTGGCTTCAGTTCTTAGTCTCTATCCCATGATTATACCACAAATGCCCTCCATCATCTCAAGCATTTTGGTGTCACTACACAAAAACTACAGCAATTACTTCAGCCTATTTTCCAGAGTTTTCCTCTTTCTTGCATATGTCAAGACTTTCTCATTTTTTTGGGCAGGGAGAGCCCAATCCAGTCTCTGGATCGACTGCTGTGGGAACACTCCCAAAAAACACTGCTTGGGTCACTTGAGAACTTCTTTAGCTTTCTTTTTAAATAAAATAATAATAATAATCAGGGCTTAGACTTCAATTTCACTTTCACAAACGTATCAAGCAGCTGACTTGCTCCTTGTGCATGAAAAAAGCAAACAGAGATGCATATCCCCAGTGTCAGACAACATAGGTGGTGTAGAAAGCCTCAAACCAAACACATGAGCAATGTAAGCTGACCCACGATGACCCAGGATGACTAAGAAGATGCTTTGCCTTCTCCTGTCCCTATCTCTTGATGGCCTAAAAACACTTTTCACAGCTGACCAAATGCAACCTTGCAGCAGCATCCTCCAGCAGCTGGTATTTCACCCAGGTCAGAGGTGCAGCAGGATCAGTAGCCTGGTGATCACCAAACGAGTTAAGAAAGAAATGGTCTAGGTAAAGCACAACGAGATGGACAAGTGCTCAGGCTTAGACTGAATCTATGGGTTGTCTGGGTCAAACCCATACAGAGAACATCAGCAGCTCTTGCTTGGTCAGCAGGGAGGTGGTAAATACATTCACAGCAATCCCTGGGAGCTGATTTACCGATTCTCACAGCTTACAGTCCACACTCAGCTCTGCTCAGTGTCTGTTTCTAGTGTTGCATGTGCAGACCAGAGTAAAGACCAATCCAAACAGCTGCTGCCTAGAAGACCACCACAAAACACATCAGCTCGACTGCAGTTAAGGAAAGCACATCAAGTAACAGGTTTTGAGCAGATGAGGAGGAAGTTTACAAATCTAAGGGGCTTTCATCTGCAAGTGACACATAAACGAGGAGGTTTTAATAACCACAGATTTTACAGCTCAGAATTCTCTTTAACTTGAATTGAAAGGGCTGATCCTGAGTTTCCACTCCTGAAGACGGCAGCAGTTACAACATACCTGGCCCTGAGAAGTTACTTTCACACTATTAATTCTATCCCACACTCACAAAAGCTGCAGCCACCACCCCAGCAGGCTGCAGACACTTTAATTACAGGGTGACAAACAACCCCTCAGCCCTGCCCTGCCCAGGGCTGGCCTGTCCCAGTCTCTCCTCACCCCAGTTGCCAAGCAGACCAAGTCACACCCGCCGGAGCCAAACGTTTCCTAAGGACCAGAATGAGCTCAGAGTTCCAGTTGGGTTTGTGACCTCAGTCAGAAGGCAAGTCTGGATGCGTTTGGGTCAAAGGAAGAGAACTTCCCCCATTTTTGCATCCTTTCCTCTTACTATTGTCGCTTCTTGTGCTAAGGCCAAGATGACCCCACTTGCAAGGCTCTCCTCACTCATAAACACACGGCTTGGAATCCTTAAATGCTCTCAACAAGGTCCACAGATTATTTTTTTTCTTTTTTAATGTAGGTCTTCTCTAAGGGAAGGAACCAGAGCTCTGCTGAAATACTTTTGTTCCAATTCATAAATTCAGAAAGCACAAAGCCACCACTTGTACTGGTTTGACCACTGCCTCGGGCTCGCTTAGATTTCCCCCAACACTTACACTCAAAGCAACGTGTAAATCAATCCCATTAAAACCAGCAGAGCAGCAGAAACGATTGGTTTTCTTTTGCTCATCAGCCTGAATTCTCACTGGTCAATGTGAGCAAACTTCTGGTGCTGGTGGGGCAGACAGTTCCAGCTGTACACCCAGCTGAGCCTGTGTGCACAAGCACTGACAGTCAGGCTTAAAGAATGTGTCCCTGTGGGTTTGGGGATATAAATCCAAGCTCTTGAGTGGGTAGGAGGAGAAGCACACGAGAGATGCTGGGGTATGGAGGTGAACGAAGCTCCAGTAGGATCCCAGCTACGACCAGCTCATCTAATATGGAATGTGCACGCAGCTCTATCCCATCCCACTCCAGCCATCCCCACCAAGTGATGCTGATCCAACAGCCATGCAGAAGACAGAAGAATATGCCTGACTTTTTTAAACGCTTTGCAAACCACTTGCAGCACCAGCCTTGTGTTTCTTCTACTCTTAGTTTATCGATGGCGTTTGCAGCTCTTGGTGCCCTTCCAACACACCAGCTTTTCCCCAATAGCTGTGAAGCTGATAGGTTATTCAACTGTTGAGGCTCTTTAGGAGCACCCCAGTTTGTTCACTTCAGATAACAAAAGGATATTCTATTTATTGGTGTGTCCTAGAACTATTTTTTTTTTTCCATGCTGGATTTCAGTACAGTACCATGAATATGCTGAAATAAAACTTATTTCAGACCACTTTCCTAACTACAAAAAGATTTTTTTCTAATAATATAGTTCTAAAAATCCTCAAAGTTAAAGTCAGCCATCATTTTTAACCTGTATCAGTGGAGTGAGAAACAGAAAGGAAAATGGGGTTAGCTATTGATAGTAAATCCAAAGTCCACCCTTGACACTGGTAGGGTGTGCCACCTATGTTTAGTATCAACGAGAAGAAAACTCATCCCTGGTCTAATTTTTTGAATCTAAATCATTCCCTCCCACCACGAGGAAAGGTCACACATTCCCCCCCAGCCCCTTTCTCAGACAAATGTTTCAAGACACAAGTAGAGCTTATTTCACTCTGTTTCTACTACTCATCAGCTGAGCAAACCAAGGGGGTAATTTGTGGATTAGTTTGTCCACAGAGAACTTCTTTTCTTTCTTTTTTTTTTCTGCAAAAACATCTGCCAACACTTCTATCTCCCCACCAGGAGGATGTGCTGATGCATGAAGCAGCACAGCGGGTGCCCTGGCTGTTGCAGGAGAGGTGGGTGGTGACCAGATAGTGAAGTCCAACCCGAGTGCTGCAGGTAACGGGGCAATAAAATCAAAATGTATTTGCAGTGCTGACAGCTCAGATTCCACTGAGCCATGTGCCAGTCCGACAAAGGGACATCCAGTCAAAGAATCCCATTTCCAAGGTGAATTCACATTTCTCCTCACCTCCCAAACAACATTTTAAATCAATAGACTTTAATATTCCAAACTAGCAAGTCTCAAAATCCCTGTAAAGCTGCCAGATACATTCTCCACTTCAGCTGTATCAAACCAGTGCACATCACCTATTTCCATGCAATTAAAAACAGAAAATAAAACAAGTATTCCAATTTACACAACACTTTCCATTTTACCTTCCAGCTGCTGATCATTTTTGCTGCTTTTGTTTCCTTTTCAGCTCGCACTGCATCGGTTTTGCAGCATCCCATCTCGATTCTGCCTAAAAAGGCTTTGCCCTCGTGGCATTAACACCCCCAGAGAGCTTCACCCAACTCCCCACAGCCACAAGCTCACGTTAACATTCCTCCTTCCAAGGCAGGGAGACCCAGTCCCGGGTACAAACTCAGAACTCAGCAGCAAATACCTCCCAGAAGCAGCAAATAGTGGATGAACGTGCAGCTTCACCAAAAGGGTGAATAAATAAGTGAGCCACGGATTATTATTTATTTATAAATAATATTTCAATCCCCCCCGAAGCATTTAGAGAGTTTTACACTTTACCTTTCACACACCAAGTGTTGATTAAACCCCCTTTGTTACGACACAAACCTATTCAGCCTCCAAAGAGCCTTAAGAAGAACAGCGACTGGACTGCTGTCTTTGATGGGAGATCAGTCACTGGAGAAATCCAGGTTTAAACCTCAGTCTTGGGAGAATTCCCTAAGATTTATGTATTTACTCAGTGTTTCTTCGACTCCAAAGAAGCCCATTAACCTGATCTAATCATGAAACTGGTATTCAATAGATCATAATGCCAGAAAGGCCCATTATGATAATCCAGTGCAATCTTCTGCAGAGCACGCTGCCCCGGATTTCAGCCGGGGATTGCGATGCTTGACTGGAGTCAGAACTTAACCTCAAAGTGCTTTTTATCTCTAACATCAAACTCAGCGCCATAAAACAAAATGTTCTGTTTATACGCCAAGCTGGCCATTTACAAGCTCTCTATTAAAATGCTCTTACTGTAAAAGAAACCAAAAAATATGACAGCAAAACAGGTTTTCCCGTTCCTTCCGCTGGAATAGATCCGGTTATTTTGCCACTCTCTCAGATTTCAATTAATGTAAAAGACAAGATCGTTTGGAAGCGCGGCGGTGAATGATGGGAATGCTACTCATTTACAATTCCTACAGGGAGAAGAATAAAGAAGTTCTTTCGAGCTTTTTTGCATCCATATAAACCCACTTCTGGCCTTCCAATTGCAAGAAAAGCCATTTAGAAGATTCACTGACTTGTGTCAGGTGAAACAGCAGTGACACTGTCACAGGCAAGCGCGGGGTTCCTCCGCCAGCCGTTTCCATTCCATTTTCAGACCTTAAAAAATGCATTCAATTATTGACAGAATTGATCTGAAAGGCAGGAACAACAAAAGAGGTAACAGAAGCCAACCCTTCTGCGGCCGGCGGCTGCTCGCTACGCCGCCGCACAAGCGTTATCGTAACTGACCAGTTGGTGCTTTGAATATTTATAAGCTTTGCCCTGCACAGTCACTCCTGTCTCCACTGAACACCACCTTCCATTCATTCATTGCAGTTTTTCCAAGGAGGAGATTTAAGGGGGAAAAAAAAAGCAGCTTGGTGAGGGCTTGGCTCTTCCTCTCCGTTTACACGCAGAACCTGCGAGGCTGAAGCACGGAATGGCTAAAGCATGTGTTTTATTTTACAGAACCACGATATTTTTATTCCAGCTTCCCTAAATAAGTAATGAGAGAGGGAAATTAAGTCCTCTTTTTGGACCTGGTGCCAAACACGCCCACGGTGCGCAAAGAATTACGACAAGGAGGGCAAGACATCCTCATACCTTTAAAACCTGCCACCTAAGAGCTTGTAATTTAAAAAGTAGATGCCAGTGTTTGACTTTTCAAGTCCCAGCTACACCCTGTGCCAGTGCCAAGAGCACATTCCACCCGGCTCTTCGCATTTATTCGCATACCTTTGGAAACGTCGCCAGCGGACAGAAGGCTGGCAGCGTGCACCAGAGGGGTTTTGGGAGCACCCTGACAGCAGCCAGCCTCTTGCACTGTAGTCTGAGCCAGGCTGACCCAACGGGGACAGTCACTGCAGCCATCTCCCAGGGATCTGAGTCATGACGTTATTGCTTTGGGACAGCCACCGGCAATCGATCCACCCGAGGAGCTGAGGGTGAGTCAGCCCTTCCCTGACAAGAGTCTTTCATTACTAACATTTACCTAAGGTGCATTTTTTCCTCAGGGAAAACCTGCTTCTTTACTTGTCTCTTGTTATCTTACGAAGAGGACCAAGCCACTTGGATGCAGAAAGAGTTAACTCTGAAAGGTATTACGCGTGGAATATCTGACCCTGCCGACGCAGCCAGCAGAAGTCATGAAGATGTGTGTGGTACACAGAATAGTTTTCCAAATTGGATGTTTCTCTACATTTTCCACAGGAAAAAAATATGGTATTTCTCAGTGTGACAATGCAAGATAAACAGAGCAGCTTGTTAACAGCACTGTCCTGGCTGAAGCGTTTCAAATTGCTGCTTGGTCTCGGAGGAGGACGCCAACATTCCTCTATCTGCTTATTTTCTTAACTGCTCCCAAAAATCTGCTTTCTAAACAAATTACAGAGGTAAGTACCTTGCCACTAGGTTACTCTCATTACTGAGACACCATCCTAGGTCCTCGCCTTGCCATACCAAGCACAAGCTCCTGTTCATTGCACGAGCTCAGTTACAACACAGGTTTCTGCTTAGGATGCCTAAGTAATGTGGTTCTAAGTTCTTGCTCAGAAAATTAATTTTACTACTAAAAAAGAATAAATTACAGTGTTTTCCCTCTCCAGGCTGTATGTGGGAATGGCATCTAAGATGAAAGTGTGAGATACTCCCTATCATACAAATTTTGCTTAAAAATAATAATGGTATTTTGTGGAGTGACTTTTAAAGCACATTTCACCTTACGGTTGCAGACGAGCACATTTACACACTAGTTACAGTAAAACTACTCAAACCAGCAGCTGGTAGAAAGTCACGAGACATTTGTTAGGACATTGGCACTTGGTTTCCTACAGCCTCACACCTTTTATAAACTGGTACACCTTAAGAATGAAGCAGAATTGTTCTTGCCCGGTAAAGCCATCACATTTGCTTTACACACACACCAACCACAGCCGAGATGGAATAAAAAAAAGAAGAAAACCAACAGGAAAATCAACAGAAAAACCAGCCCATATCCAAGTCAACGATTTTACTGCAAGCTCACTGGAATGAAGATTAGAAATCGTAAAAGTTGGCTCTTACCATTAGCATTTTTCCCACAGATGAGATGCTCGTAAGGTTGCAACACTCCCCAAAGTTCAGCATCGTTGTTGATAACCATCTCCAGGATTTCAGCCGAGATCTCCCCTCCTCCACCATCCGGGCTCTGACTCGCCAAAACCCGAGCCTTGATCTCTTCTACGAGGTTTTCCATGCAAGCCGTTAAAGAGATGGCTGCGTACTCGTGGATCCTCACCGAGATCCTCGTGTCCACCATCCACCTGAAGAACCTCCCTACCGAGAAGGTGAGGCCGCAGCGAGCCGATTTACCTTTCCTCAGTCCATCTCCAGCGCTCATGCTGTAGAGAGACAGCGCCTTGACAGTCGCCAAGACGCAACTTTCCGACAGCGACCAGCTCTGGATGAGTTTGATCGCGCTCTGCACCTCAAACCTGGTGCACTTGGAGTGCATCACGCTGAGCCGCTGGGCCTCCCTGGAGACCCTGATCAAGGCGCGTCTCAGCAACTGCGAGAGCCGCCTGACAGCTTCCTGAGAAAAGCTCCTGCCACTGCCATCCCCCTTCCCTTTGCGGAGTATTTTGCCAATGTCTTCATCAGTCCAAGGGTATTCCTCTAGATCCGGCAGCTTAGGACACTTGGAAAAGATATCTGCAACCTCAGGGTCTTCTGGCAGCACTGTGTTGACGGTATCCCAGCTGTTATTCCTACTGTTCATGGAGCCCGAGCAGTACCACCAGTTG
>VWZY01012569.1:7560-82853 GCA_013399075.1 Chloroceryle aenea
GGGGGGGGGGTCCACATCCATGCATATGGCTGCTAATAACATAATAACCACTCACTTCTTATTACCTTCTACTTACATCATTCACCAACTCAGTGATAAGACCCTGTTAATATATTGTAAGACACTAATAGATCTTTTACTACCAATTATATTTCATCACTGCTTTTCATATAAATGCCCTATTGCTAAGTGTATGTCTTTTCATTGATTCCACTACCAAATGCAGTAGTTAAAAATGGCTTAATAACTCACTCATGTAATGTTACAGGTACATTTGGTACCTTTCTCTCCTCTGATTACAGATATATCAGCTCATTAAACAACAGTGTAAGAACACTAGCTGAGCCCTTCCTTTTAACGAACTACCAGTGTGAAACTAGAGGCTAAGCCCTTCTCTTTTAATGAACTGCCTTCATAATCGGGGGAGGCTGGGAAGAGATGGAAGGAGAGCACACAGTTTTTCAAGTATTCTTTTAAAAATCCTCTTGAGCCCTTTTCTGGTTACTTCTTTTATTAAAATCTTGATGTTCATTATCAGAAAGGTTTCTGTACTTGCGTATGTCTTACACTGAACAGAATTACTCCGTACAATCATTTAGAAACTGTGTAGTGCTACAGATAGAAGAGCAAACTTGTATAACTGGTAAACATGCATATACTAAATAATATAAGTATGTACAACGATATGTCTTATAAGTCAGACTCTAATTTGGAACCATTAGAAGGCAGGGAGACATTTGTTTCTACACAGAATATGACAACATTTCTTATGGTTTCATTAATGAATAAAATCGGTCATTTTTTTGCTCCCCGTCCAATTGCATGCTAACTGTAAATTGCTTAATAGCTTTAATGAGTTTCCTCTCCTGAAATTTTAAAGGGATAAAAGTGTTTTATCTTCACTCAGAATTGAGCCAGCAGTATCTGGAAGGTCCTCTACACTTATAGTAGGAAACTTGGGCCTCCAGCTACTGACAAGGAATTCCTTCCTTTCTGGGTTTATTGGTGGTCAGAAGGAAAAACAGATGCAGAACTAAACACAAAGTGAAACACTTGTCACTTAGATATTCCCTGGTGGAACTCTCCACCCAAAACACAGATTGGGTCACAGGTCTCTCCTTTCTTTCCAATGCACAGAAGAAAACAGTCACTGCAGAGACAGTTTTAACATCATACACCCCAGGCACGGAAGACTCTCCATGAGTCTCAGCACTTCCCTGTTCCACTGCTCATAGTTCCTCTTTTCCACCCCTTAAATCTGATTTTATTACTGGTATGTTGGAGTGGAACAGCTTGATCTCACCACGGCTCATTAACCCCGTGTTTGCCAGTAGCATGTCTGCATAACTGTTCACATGGTACCACTGAAAGGTATAAGAAACATTTCAGCAGAAATATATGCTATAGCAATATAACAGTGCCCATCTGATTCTTGGATGATTTTCATGGCCAAAGGCAAGATGAGGAGTAATAACTAATTCTACAGTAGATGAAGATTTAAAGTTTCTCATCTTTTCTTTGCTGAATATTTAGATAAAGTGCATTTTATAGCTGCCAAAAAAATTATAGCACATACCACAATTTGCAGTTCCATTACCCAAGATAAATTAATACAGTATGACAAAGTGATTCTACAGACTTGCTCTGTTATTATTACCTGTTTCAGAACTCTCAAATAAAATCAGTCAGCTGCAATGTATGCTGTGTCTCCCAGAGCTCCATTAGTTCTCTTGGTACCTTAAACACAAATAACTGCTGGAAAGGGAAAGGTTATATTAATGCCTCTAAATATTGTACCAAATAATTAAGTTGTCTAAAACAGAGGTAGCAAACTTATTTTAGGACCTTCCCTATACTAGCAATTTGTTAATATTAGTAGTTAATAAGACACACATCCTCAAGGGCTGTTAAATTGCTTTACAAATGACAGTCCAGGAAATAGCATTATTTGCATTTTTAACTGAGGAAATTGAGGAATAGAAATGCTATTAGAAAAAACATAAATGGTGAATCAAATATAAGACATAAAAAAAAGAAATGGTGGCAGAGATTCATTTAACAGCACTAAATAGAATCAGGCTAGGAGTATAGTCATACCATATTGCCTTCGTTGAGGCAGAGAGCATGCTAGTAAATACAGTTTTGCTATTATTGACAACAGGCCATGGGCTTTGTATTGCCCTTACAGTGCTGTGTCATAGGACTTGCCAGGGCTTGTCTTGGCATGGCTTAGCCATGATACCAATTGTCTAGGAGTGAGATAACTGTTGCCAAAATTAGTTTAGGTTAGTTTTAGTTCATACTAATAAGTAGTTATTCTATGCGAATTTAGCAATCAAGGACTCTAGAGGAAAAATGATCTGTGGTCCTAGATTGTAAATACCAATAACAATGGTCAACAAGTGGTGACTATACAAGTGCAGCCTCACAAGTAATGTAAAGAAAAGAGCAAACAGAAAAACTGTATAATCTGGAAACAACTAAAATAAGCAACATAAAAGAAGTCTATGTGAAGAAAACATAAAAAAAAATCCAAGCAGGTATTAGACTGAGGAAGAAGCCCACATCATGAACATCACACTCCATCTGACAAAGGCCTCAGGAGTCCAATGATTTGTTATAGACCTCCCTTCTCCATTCTTCAGAAGTACTGAGGGGTCAGGTGTGGACCCGGAGGGACACTGAAGGGGTGAGCACAACACCAATGAACAAGGGGAAAATACTAGGAAGATTTACTATAAAAAATGTTAATAATACTATTAAAGAAGATCCTCTGTGTTAGTTTGGATTATTAGACTGTTAAACAAATTAACTAGGCTAGCAATAAATTTTTGGCTCCATATGTATGATGTTAATACCTTTTGCTCATAACTGTATTTTGAGCATAGTGACACACACAAAAAAAAAAGGTTAGATACTAAGGCATGTGGACTGCCATAAGCTACATGGCCCTCCCTTAGTCAGAATGAAGCACTGTAAATTCTCCAGGAGTTCATACATTCCCAGCCAGCAATAGTATCCCTACTTACAGTCTCAGTTATGAATTCTTACTCATATAATAATTATACATTTGAGTGCAAAACTCATTTTCTAATATGAATTATCAGTAAATAATATCTATTTTCAGAAGGAGGAGCTGAACTCCTGGTTGATTTCAAACATAATAAACTGTGAATTGCAAATTCTTTTCCACAAAAGGTATTTCATCCTTCCTGATAATGGCTCTACTGCTTTCAGTCTTAAAATACATAGTACTGTTGCATTCTGCCCACTCCGGAATGGTTGCATTTCAATAAGGGGTGAAATAACTTTCTTCCTAATACATATGCCAGAAAAAAACCCTACTGTGTAAACAGAATGTAATTTTTATTATTAGTCCCTTTCCAGACCATTCTTCATAATGTAGAGTTAATACTTTTCAGCTGGCTATCATATTGTAGAATATCCTCTTTCTCTCTTATGTTCGGTATTACAAAATACCATGGCTGATTAATCCTGTTCAGTAGAATGATGCCCCAGCTGGAACATTGAAAGAAACCCCAACACTCCAGCTTTTTTAAAACCCCAGTTCCTGAAACAGTAAGTTTTATTTCTTTAGAATTCATGATTTCTCAGTAAGCAAAAGTAGGAAATTATTGACAATGAGCATAAAACAAAAGTAGACTTAAATAAACTCAGCACATTGTCTATGACAATATGACTAACCGGATAGATAAGCAGACAACAGTGGATGTTGTCTAGCTTGACTTCAGCAAGGCTTTGACACTCTCTCCTATAGCATCTTCAGGAAGTGTGGGGTTAGATGAGTGGACAGTGAGGTGAATTGAGAACTGTCTGAATGACAGAGATCAGAGAGTTGTAATCAGCAGTGCAGAGTCTAGTTGGAGGCCAGTAGCCAGTGGTGTTCCTCAGGGGTCAGTGATGGGGCCAGACTTGTTCAGCATATTCATTAGTGACTTGGATGAAGGGATGGAGTGTACCCTTAGCAAATTTGCTGATGATACAAAACTGGGAGGGGTAGCTGACACACTAGAAGGCTGTGCTGCCATTCAGTGAAGTCTGGGTAGTCTATAGAGTTGGGTGGACGGGAACCTAATGAAGTTCAAGAAGGGCAAGTGTAGACTCTGCACTTGGGGATGAATAACTCCATGCACCAGGTACAGGTTAGGGGTTGACCTGCTAAAAAGCATCTCTGCTTTGAAGGACTTGGGAGTCCTGGTGGAGAGCAAATTAACCATGAGGCAGCAGCGTGCTCTTGTGGCCAAGAAGGTCAATGGTATCTTGGGGTGGATTAAAAAGAGTGTGACCAGAAGGTCAAGGGAGGTTCTCCTCAGCCTCTACTCTGCCCTAGTGAGGTCACATCTGGCATATTGTGTCCAGTTTTGGGCTCCCCAGTTCAAGAGAGACACAGAGCTACCAGAGAGTCTGACAGAGTGCTACAAAGAGGATTATAGGACTGGAACATCTCCCTTACAAGGAAGGGCTGAGGAACCTGGGGCTGTTTAGACTGGAGAAGACTGAGAGGGAATCTTATCAAATCTTATAAATATCTAAAGGCTGGGAATCAAAAGGATGAGGCCAGATTCTTTTACTGGTGCCCAAAGATCGGACAAGGGGCAATGGACACAAACTGGAACATAGGAAGTTCCACATAATCATATGGAGAAGCTTCTTTACTGTGAAGGTGATGGAGCACTGGAACAGGTTGACCAGAGAACTTCTGGAGTCTCCTTCTCTGGAGACATTCAAAACCCTCCTGTGCAACCTGTCCTAGGTGAACCTGCTTCAGCAGAGGGGGGTTGGACTAGGTGTTCTCCCGCAGTCCCTTCCAATCCCTACCATTATGTGATTCTATGAAAGAAGATATTTTAAAAAAGAGACAACACAACATTAGACCGCATGGCAAATAAAAGTAAAATGTCTTGAGCTTTATGGAGAATGTGAGCTATTAACAGATGACATAATAAAGTCAGAAATGTCCCCCAGTTTTTCACCTTCTTTTTCACAAAAAAAAAAAAATTATTAGTGATCAGATGCTTCACAAGATTACTGTTAATAACAAAGGGATGTGAACATAAATGAGACTAGAATAAGAATACCTCACAGAATATTTAGGTATTCAGGAAAGTTATATACACTCAAGTCACAAGACTTGAGAAAATTTATTGTAGAGCAAAGCAATCTTTGAATTGTTAGCAATTATCTTGTAGACTTCATAGAGAATAGATGAAGTCTGAAAAGGATGGAGAAGGGTAAATATTGATTTTATCTTTAAGAAAAAACAACTAGGGAATTAAAGATCAGTAAATATAACTGTTATGCAGAATGATACTAAAGTAAATAAGCAATTTCCAAGCAGCTAAAAACAAGGAAGTAAAATTAAACATCCATTAACCGTTTCTTGAGACAAAACCTTTGCAATGACTAACCTATTTGTCTTTTCCAGCTGTCTTTCTATCAGTAAACAGAGAAGAAGCACAAGCCTAGCTGTGTGTGTGGAATTATTTTTGTACTGTCCCTCTCAGGAGAAAAAGCAGGAGAAAATGGTCTGACAAGACATCACCCCAGCCACTGAAAGTATTAATGGGAATGTTCAGTGTTTTGCATTCTGGTTCTGCCTGAACACAGAGCACAGCAGATAAAAGAGCCATTTTTAAGGCAGTTATCACTAAGTTGTATCACACTGGAATGTAAGGCTGCACTACATATCATTCTAGTTTGTGTTTTCATGAACAATAATGAATGGTAGAAAAGCTCCTTATAACATTTGTGGATAATTGAGCTGGGAGGGGCTGCAAGCACTTTGGAGAGTAGGTTTAAAATTCAAAACAATATTGATAAACTGGTGAAATAGGCTGAGATCAATATGGCAAAATTCAATAACAACACCTATAAAGCACTATGGAAGCTGCACATATAACATAGGAAACAAGTGTAGCTAACACTGCAGAAAAGAACATGAGGTATACTGAAAAGGACTGAAAACAATAAAGTCAGCAACGTGCTGCTGTTGCAAAGAAGGGATGTATTAGTAGGAATATGGCATATAAGAAACAGAAAATAACCATCCTGCTATATAAGGCACTAGACCATCATTCACTAGAGTCCATTTTTCAGCAGCACATTCTCAGAAAGAAGCAAATAAACCAAAGAAAATGCAGAAGACAGCTATTGCAATTTAACGGGTTAGAAAACAAACTGTAAAAAAGTGGTTGAAAGAACAAATTATTTGGGGGCTGGAAAAGTCAAAAAGGACAACAAGAACAAATCCATCATTGTCATTCCATGGCCTGTCACGATCTTTATGGATCAGCTGATGACTCCTGAGTATGTCTCTTTCTCTTGTCAGGTGAATAAAAAAAAATAAAATCTAGAATAAATTCTTCTATATTACCAGCAAACTAATAGATGGGTAAATTAAAACTAAACCAGCCTATTTACTTTGTCAAGCCAATTGTCCTATTTTTAGACTTCCCCACCTAAATCCTGATTTCTTTCAGCTTTTCTAATAATCCTGTGCCTGTAGTATGTAAATTAATCTCCCTTTGAAAAGGCACAACTAGACATTACCAAATAGATTTAGTTCAGTGCATGATTTATTAATTGGGACATTTATGAGCATAAACTGATCTGTCATTTTTAGGACCAGATACTTGATAATATGCATAATCCTTAAAATATGCAAGATAAAGATAAAAACACAGCATGTTATCAGGAAGCCATTCCAAATCAGTTCCATAATCGTATCAATTAAAATGACACATCTTAGTTGATTTCTGCTTTTTTGACTCTACCTTGCTCCCATAGTACCATAAACATGGTATGCATTTTCACAGAAGAAAACTAGCTAATTTGTAGCACTTGAGCGCAGTACAGTTCCTTACAAATCACAAAACTTGAGGTATACGATGCTAACCCTCACATCTTATCAACTGGCTCAGTAAGTAAAGAATTTCAGATGGAAGTTCATACTTCCTTGTTTACACTAGAAGATGAAGCTGGAGTACCATTTTACATCATCCTGTATGACATAAGCTAGATGTAGCATCAAACCTTTATTTGAGTAGGGAGAATGTTAAAAAAAGAAGGCAGTCAGTAACCAGGAATCGTGTTCAGAGATGGGGAGGTTGTAGTCAATGAGGCAGGAGAGAAGCCTGTTCAGGATTATAAAAGAAGAGAAATCTGCAGAAAAATGAGTTATATTCTGAACTGATGGGAAAGGTTTCTTGAATAAAAGCAGAAGAAAACAGATGAGGATTTATGGTTTGGTTTTGAAAAACGCAAAAACACATCCCACAGAACAGTTATGGATTGAGTACACACTTGTTCACTACTGCTGCATCACAAAGCTGTCAAAACTGTAAATGCAACAATGTGCAATACCATTATTTTTCTAAAAAAAGGTTTCCACAACACACAGTGGGCAGGAGCTCAAACTAGTGTTCAGGAATGTTCCTTCCTCATCACAGTCACTTACCCAAATGTTTGCTTGGGATTGGCAAAACAACATAAAGAAAAATAAAATTCTCAGCCATGACTTGAAAAGAAACTGTGGGACTGTGACATTCATACAACATGGGAAGTGCCCTATTGTTCAAAACAAAGAAAGCCAGACAGATGTTTGCCAATTTATGCATGCCTTATGCCATAGCCATTCAAAATGTTTCCTGTGTAATGGAAGAGAAGCCTGTACCAGAGGAAGGCAAACAAAAGGAAAGAGTAATAGAAATGGACATTTTGAGCAATAGAATAGGGAAAAGATGTCAAGTCCATTTTGTCAAAAACTTTCTCTATACTAATCTTCCCTGCATATACAATAACAACCCTTTTTTCTCATTAGACTTCTTATGAAAAAATCAGTGAAAGGTTTATGTAAGAACTTGTGCAGTCTCCATCCTTAGAGTTTATTAAAACTAGTCTGGATAAAGCCCTGGGTAACCTGGTCTCATCTCAGAGATGACTTTGTTTTGTGTCAGAGGTTATACTAGAGACCTCCTGAGGTTTCTTCCAGCCTGAATTGTCCTGTGATTCTGTGATCCTAAAAAACTTCATACATCAGGAAATTCATTTGCATATCTGAAAGCAGCCAAGACAGCAAGCAGGTTCTGAAAATTTGTAAACGTGTCATTATCTATGGATGTCTCTTTACGGAGGCCATTAGTAACAACTGTGGACAGTTGCATGGCATAGAACTCTGGGGTGTTCATACCTCAAGAATTTTTGAGTTAAACCAGAATAGATTGAGCCTGAATCCAATTTATCTTAGAATGTCTTTTTGTGACATCTGTCAGTATAAATGTCATCAGACTATGACACAAGAAGGCGCCAAGTTTCAGGGAGGAGCCATCCACTCAGGGGAGCCGTCAGTGTGTTTAGCCTGCAGGACTGAAGCAACAGATCTGGAACCTGTACAAAAACCCATACCTCCTGATAACTGCATATGAGCGGACTTTTGAAGTACTTGCTTTTCTAGGTTGCTGTAATAGTGTTGCTGTAAAGTTTATGTCTGAATTATTTTTTTCACTTTGTTGTGATCTTCTGAGATGGACTTTTTTGTCAGCTAAAACTACTTTCCACTGTTCAAGCATCATGAAATGTATCATTGATAACTGGCAAGAATAATGCCTATTCCATGGAGCTTTCCATTGGCAGAAAGATGGTGAAGACAGAATTGCCACCTGCCATGACATCATGTTTGGTGTAATGGATAGGAATGAAAAGTTCACAGTAATGGTGTTGAAACAGTGCATATAGTCAGCGGCTAAATATGAACTGGAGATGCTGCCTGGGAACTGTCTGACCAGCAATAGGAAGCAAAAATGAAAAGCTGTAAACATCTCGGTGCACTTGAGTAAAGCTCGGATGTAACTAAAACTCTGCTCCTGCTGTCCCTGTTTAAATTGGTTACCTCATGCCACACTACTTGTGAATATATCATTTTTCTCCCGAGTTCCTTCACTCCTACCTTAAAATTTTCTGTAAATGTGGAAAAGAATGTAAAAGATACGCAATAATGCAAACATTAGGAAACAGAACAATTACTGGCAAAATGATGTTGCTTCCATAAATACAGCATTATGAGTATTGACAGGAACAACAACAAAACCTACTGTACACAAGATTCTGATTTCCATTCAGGCAACAAATTGATGCCCTTTAAAAGCAGTCATTCATAATACTGGGGAAAATTCTCAGTATGCTGAACATGCAGCACCTGGTGGGATACTCAAATGTCATGTTTTCACTGTGAGGACATGAAACTATTGAAGAGTAAATATGTTAAAAGTAAAATAGAGTTAAGGAGGGCTTTGTGGTGTGGGAGATTTACACTTCCTAAAGTTGTCTTGAGAACAAGGTTGCTCTTTCCATCTAAATTATGTCCATGGAAATTAAGAGCTATGAAGCCTTTGACAAAGCATTTAGTGGTGGAGATACATAAGCCAAGAAAGGATAAATATACTACCTGACTTGGAAAGTCATATAAAAATTGTGTATAGACTCTTTCTTATTAGTTACCATCTCAGTAACATGGTTTTAATGGTACAGGCCTTTCTTACAATGGTATGGAATGTTTTTATGTTTCTCTGTCAATGACTGATAATTATTCCAAGAAAGTATATCATATATTACAACATATTATATATTACTACAGTTTATTTTGTAAAGACAAATACAGACTAAGTGGTTAAAAATACTAGAAGATGCAAATACTTAACACTAAATACAGATGGTTGTCGATCATTTTGTGCATTGCTTATAGGCTTTGTATATTAACTCCCAATCAGAATCTGCTGCATGTGCTTCAAATCCTGTCAAATGAAACCATTTCACACCTTTCTGAAGGTTAATCTTTAGCTAATATAAAATTTATATTTAAAACAAGTGTACCAAACAATGGCACATATTTTGGTTGTTGCTCAGATGTGATAATTGTTAATATCTTCAGCTAGTATTTTCTATTATTATATAATAGATTACATCAGTTCACTTCATCTTGTGGACTGAGTAGATTAAACATTGCAGGAGCAAACGAACCATCTTTAAGCCTCATTTTTTATGCTTTCATGAAGGGTAAATTGTTGTGGAGATGTAACCATAAAAAAAATCCCCATTTGTTTTGCTGAGCATTTTAAGCAAAATCTGTCTTAATGCTTTCTGGTTATACAGCTGATTATTAACAGTCCTGGAATGTAAAAAGCTCTGCCAATCCACTAAAGAGCTAAGTGACATTTAGTGCTAGAAAAACTGTGTCAACAGATCACACTACATGCTTCTGTCCTACAATAAAGTGAATGCTGAAGACTTTGGAATCATTCTACCCTTACCCTTTGTGATAAAGCTGCCAGCAAAAGATGTTAATGATGATGACATTGAAATACAAACTCTTGTTTGAAATACAAACTCTTTCTTGAGTGAAAGAGTTAACAGATTTGCAAGATCCACTGGGGAAAAAAACTCCCTATGAAATGGAAAACACTTTCTGATCCAGACCTAGACTACAAGGAATTAGTTTAATTTGTGATGGTTATTAGCTCTATAGTAGGCTTTTCTCTGGCCCAGGAAAGGCTTACTGGAACTCTATCCAGCATACAGACAGTTAGAAAAAAACTTCTAGCCTGTTCTCATAAATTTGTCTGTAAAGTTTAATATCCCTACATTTAAATATCCCTACCAATTCTCACTTCTCACCCAAGAATACTTTGAGGGCCATCCCAGGTTTAGCAGTAATGCATGGAACTGTACAAAAAGTATCTATATTCTGCACATTGGGGAAGGACTTGTCTTAGTGTGATAGGGATTTTTGTTGGCTAAGCACACTCATCAGTTGTGTATCTCTGCTGTGAAGTCAAAAGCAGAATCCATTGGAAGACCTCTCTAGAGGACACTCTGAAGTTAATCGTGTAGAATCACCTTAAAGAGGGGCTGCACCAGCTCTTAGGCACCAAAGAAGCATCTGCATAACCAAGGATAGCATTTTTTCCCATAGAGTGGGCTGCACATACTGCATCATACTTCACGGCACTACCACAGCACCTAGAAAGCACCTGGAATTCAGGGTCATCAGTGGCATGTCTGGCAGACTGCGAGAAGAACCAATCTGTGTCTTAAAATCCTCAGGATTTAGCTTCCCCTAATATTATTAGAAGCTCAGATTCAAAATACAAGTCATTCTGGAATCCAGTTTTTCATGCGTACACCAATATGACATTGAGATAAGGACTGATGGGAATATTTTATCATGAATGTGAGTCACCATAAGAGAAATTCCCAATCCACAGGCAAGCTACCTTGAACTGGCTAGTCTGTGTGTGGCCAGAAATTTTTGACACTGATGGTGAAGCTGGTCATCTGCCCCTGTAGTGGTTGGCTCGTAGTAAAGAACATGGATGTGAACGGAAGTCCTTACAGTTCTGCTGGTAACATCAGGATTCCTTCCCTTCCTCACAGAAGAAAAAGCAGTACAGTCTAGTTTTGTTAAAACTGTAAAGCATGTGTAATTAATGAAAGGTTTGTTGCAAAGAAAATATGATTCCACTGTTAACAAACAAACAAACAAACAAACAAACCAAAAACAGAGGGGAGCACAGCACAGAGACAGATCCCAGGGTAGACTTCAAAAAAACATGGTTGCATATTGCTACATTATTATTATACTATATTGATGGGAGTACAGCGCCACATGGCACTGCAATTCCCCCATCATGTGGCCCAGACCACAGACTCCATTACACCTACACCCTCTCAGATCTCTGAAAAGTAAATCAGCTCATGCTGCTGGGCAGATTACTGCTCCTGCTCACACTGGCTCACTGCAAGCTGGCTCAGGCATCTCTGCAGTCTGCTGTGTGGATACCCCAAAGTGCACACAGATCCGCACACTCTGCAATATTAAACTCCTCAGCTCACACACTTGGGCATTCACACAACACTTTCCGTTGTAACTGTGAATGAAGTATGTTGAAATTCTAAGCCTACAAGCACCAATATTTCAACCGAACTCATTTGTGCACTTAGTGGTTGATCCACATCCCACTAGAGACAATGGGAAGACTGCCATTAACTTCACATCAGGATCATAAAAAATGAGGCAGATAACTGCCATTAATGTTAATGAGAGTCATGTATATAAATCACCTAACCACTGATGGAAAAAGAAACCTTTTTCTGTTCTGCTTTTTACACAGCTACCACAGTCTGTGATATCCATCCTCCTCCGACAGCATTGTGAAGACAAACATTGTTTCAACAGTCACATCTTTCTAATGATTTTGCTTTTTCTGAACACGATTCAAAATTCATGTAGACAGAATACATTTAATCATACAGTCATGAAACAATTACATTTTAATATGGTAATGAGCAAACATTACAACAAAACTATTCCCTAGAAGGCAAATGTTTATTATTTCTCAGTTATTGTTGAAAAAGTACACTAGCAACTCTTGCTTTTCTTTTCAATTCACTTAAAAAAAATTAAAAATCTCTGTTAATTAGCATTTTAATTAACAGAGATACCAGTTTCCCTTTTTTACTCCTCTGGTCCACAAAAGATGGGGTTTTCTCTTCCTTCTGTGATTTCTTCATGTTGCCTTTAAATCATAAAGTCCCTTGCCCTACAGTGAAGACATACATATGCAGAATTTATAGAGTGTGGTGTACAACAGGTCCTACATGCTTTAGCTTACCTTTCCTCTCTACACAGTGGGTATGTTCTGGGTGGGCAAGAATTAGCATATCACTTATTCTGGTCTAGTATATTAGTCCCCAGTGGTTTTTTGTATAGCTTAAAACTTTTGTAACATTCATTATTTCTGCACACAGAGAAAAAAAAGAGTATTCAGACATTCAGTATTTTTTCATTTGTATAAACATATATAAATTTTCAAACAACACAATTTAGTTTTCTCTCTTTTTTAAATAGAAGGTAAAAATATAATATAGCATTAACCTCACTAATATTTAAATTTGAGAAGAATTTTTATAGTATCCAGAGGCTGCACTTTCCTGTATATTTCAATAATGATGGATGGTCAAGCACAGTGCAGGAAAAATGAGCTACTGTTAATCACTTGACACCAGCAGGAGATATTAGGATTCTAGAAAGCATTGCAGATAGATTTTTAGTTTTCAAGACTAGACTGCAGCTGCTTTGCTTCACCAGATTTAGTCTTTCTTTGGCTGCTTATCCTCAAGTCCTTAATGTGGCACATTAATTATAGCCCCTCATATGTTCCATTCTTTCGGGTTTCTGTGTCTAGAAATGTTGCCATTCAAATAGCAAAGTGCAAGCTTTCCATCATTCTAATAGTTAAAAAATGGCAAGGCTATGCAATTGAAACAGCATGAAAGGTCACCTTGACAATGCTCTGACTAGTAAAAAATTGCTTAAGGCATGACAGTCCTTTCTTGTGAATGAATTGACTGAGATTTTGACTATTCAAGATATTTTTAAAATTGCCAAGTCTGACACAAAGTAAAAATGCCATGTTGGAATTGCTGCAGATGATCAAATATGTCAAATTTAAAGATAATATTTACAAAGCGTGTTTTTGGCTATATTGACCAGCAATAAAGTGAAGACAGGCAGGAGTTTGAACCAATGATAAATTCTTTGGAACAGCTGGCACAGAGAGTCGGCATGAAATTTAAACCTGAGCAGAAGTCCTTAAGAAGCTTCAGTCACCAGCATAGTTCTCAGAGAGCTGTATGTTCAGGATTTAAGGAGCACATTCATGGAGGAGAGACCTTGCAGCAGGTCTTTGAGAGGAAAAGTTTTATGCCAAATGCCTTTTATAAATTGCCTTTGGTATATGCTTTATGGAAGAACTAGGAGATAGAATGCTTAAGATAGATTGACCTGGAGAACAACTTCACTACAGAGAGTGGAGCTAACCCAGCCACAAAATGCCTTGTGTTTCCTTTTGTGTTTCCTTTCAGAGCTGTTAATTGAAGATATTGATCAGTTTAAGGTCCTTATGTTACATTCTTTAACAAAATGTGAGGTAAGATCTGAGCTGTAGGGACTTGGGCAACAATCACATCATTAACAAGTCCAGGCAGCACTTCAGCTTCCAGTGTTCTGGTATATTGCCTTCCAAAGACATAAAAATGGAGAAAATACTTAGTACTTTCCTTATCCATTATGAACATTAGGTAAAGCCCTGAATTTGAGATGTCCTGGATACTTCTTTGCATACATCATTACTTAAGGATCCATCCTTTAAATAGCTATTTATCTTTTATATTAATATTACTAGTACATGAATTTCTGTATAATCAAATTTGAAACTTAAGTATAGGTCTGGATATTTTGAATGACAGAACACAATGCTACACATCAGAGCTGTAACTTCCTTCACTGAGCAAGGTCTAGCTGTTTGCCTGAGAGTAAATAAATCAGTACATCTTCAAGGCTCTTTTACTACTTCATCATCTAGTTTCTAATGCTGATAACTGACAGAACTGGAAACCACAACATGCTAATGAAATACAGCCTAATAAGCATTTTTCTGCAGCAACTAAACAGTCACTAACTGATGACACTATTTTAAAACGTGGCACCAGTAGGTGACAGAGAGACTAATACATACATAGCACAAAGAATGAACAAAGAAGGTGGTGCAAAATACATCTTATAGGTGCTTTGTTCAGACTGGTACAAAATAATACATTTTAAACTATCACCTAATGGTAAACAATAGCTGTCAGAAAAGAAAAACCATACACAGAACAATCAGGGTTGTCAGTATAAGATAAAGGCATGTATAGTAATGCATGTTTTACTTCCAACTGAGGCTTGTCAGAGTAATTATTCTGCTCTGAAAGTTTCAAGGCAAGTGATGCAGCTTGCCAGCAGCATACTGTGTAACTCTGACGTAGAAGAACAGTATAGTAACACAGTCCAATTTCAGCAGTAATGGAGGAGGGTCAAATCTGAACTTCTGGAGGTCCTCTCTCAAGGTATGTGTGCTGGTTTTGGCTGAGATAGAGTTAATTTTCCTTATAGTAGCTAGTATGGGACTATGTTTTGGATCTGTGCTGAAAACAACATTGGTAATGCAGGGATATGTTTGTTATTGCTGAGCTGTGCTTACAGAGACAAGTCCTTTTCTACTTCTCACATCATTCCTCCAGCAAGTAGTCTGGGTGTGCACAAGAAGTTGAGAGGAGATGCAGCTGAGACAGATGACACCAAGTTAACAAGGCATTATCCCATACCTTATGACATTATGTTCAGGATATAAGGCTGGGTGAAGAAGGAGGAAGGGGGACATTTGGACTGATGGCATTTGTCTTCCTCAGTAATGGTTACATGTGAAGTAGCCCTTCTTTCCTGGAGACGGCTGAACACCTGCCTGTTGATGGGAAGTGGGGAATTAATTCCTTGCTTTGCTTGCTGCACAGCTTTTGCTTTACCTATTGAACTGTTTTTATCTCAACCCATGAGTTTTCTTTTACCCTTCTGATTCTCTTCCTCATCCCACCTTGGGAGAGTGAGTGGGGCTTCATTGCCAGCTGGGGTTAAACCATAACAATGTGACACTAAATCTTAGTTTTAGACAGGGATATTTGCCAGCAAATACACAGACAATTCTACTGCAAATGCTACCTAAACAGCCTTTTTCTGCTTCCTTTTAGAAAGGCAGTGACCTAAATAGAAACATCCTGTGGACATACCTGACATTTTTAAGGCCTGAAGATCCATACTGTAAGAGATGTCCATACTGTCTCTCTGTACCCTTCCAATATTCATTTAGGTATGACATTTGATTCATCTCCATGCAGTAAGAGCTATCCCATCAGAACTGTTTCTTTAGAAGTTGGGAAACAATGATATCTGCAGACATGTTTCTCTAGGTGATAATGGGCCATCTTTCACCAGCCACTGCAGTAAAGCCGTGGTGTATCCAGACATCAGTCTATCCCACCTGTCCACTGGGTAACTTCTGCTAGTGCCCACCTCTGCCAGTGAGACTCTTTATAGTACTCTAAATGTTGAAATAAGCTTCATGGCCAGTACTGAGTAAAAAATAAGGAGACAAAATTTACCATAAAACAGGAAAGAGTTGTAAGTGTAATTTAAAAAGCGTCACAAACATCAGCGTATAAAATTTTGAATTCATGTATGATTAACTTTTTTTTTTCTTTATTTAACTATAAGAAAGGATAAAGAATGAATTTACAATATCCTGTAGTCATTAAAAGAGCTTGACACTGGATATGATCCCCATCCATTAGTCAGCTCACCTGGATGAAAGAACTTTTTTAGCTTCTTTTTTTTTTGTGAAACACAAACAATGTATTCATAAAAGTTACTGTACTGAAACTGAAATCACAAACCCACAGCCAAAGGACTGATCTTGTCAACAGATTTGCATGGGTGAACTTTGACTTCTGATCATTCCTGTTAGTGAAGGGGTCTTACACAGCTATAGTTTAACAAAATATTTGGAAAAAAATATTGTAGGAAATTCAGAACTGACCTCAAATTAGCAGCAAAATTCCTACTAATATCCCTAAAGACAGACTTTAATCCATCACCTATGAGTGTCTCTGAATGTACTCAGATAACAGCTTTATAAATGTCGATTTCCTTATAGACTGGGAAGAAAATGTCTGAACTTTCTACACTAAGTTCGCCTGTGCACAGAGGTCTTTTATAATGTAAATTTAAATACACAATCTGCTTTATGATGTTTTCCATCATCTCTCCTCTCCATATGTTCTCCCACTAGGAATCTAATGAGTTCTACATATGAGGGATGACAAGGGAATATGCCTGAGAAATAATTCCAGCAATTATGGCATATGGAGGCATTGTTTTTGAGTTGCTTTTGCCATGAACATTAGGCAGAGCATCTGGGACCAAATTCTGTCTACCTGCCCATGGACATTAGCAAAATCATCATCTTCCATTTGCAAATTCTGCTGAGGTAATCTGCCATACAGAGAGGACCATTTCATCAGCTTTATGATCAGAGAGCATATTGAAACACAGACCATTTATACTTAGGAAAAAATGCTTCTGTTTAGACAGAACAGTTTAAGCTGGAAACCATTTTAAGAGCAAATGAGAGAGACTCATCGTGTCTCTCTCGTGTCTCCAAGAACTATGAAGAGTCTGTGTTGAGTTCCAGGCCATTATTTATTACAAAATTTTTCTTATCACTATTTAAGTTTCATAAGAACTGACTGGATCCCAGGAAAAGAGTAAATGACCAAAAAGCAAAAAGAACAACATCAACAAAGAGACCCAAACTATAAATCACTAATGGGAAGGATTATATTATCTACACTTAAATTTTGGCAAGGCATCCAGAATTAATCATAAAGAGAGAAAAAGACTAAAAAATCCTCCTTTATATAGAGATATAGTGACTAAAACAGCTAGCATACATTTTGCAGGTTCCAGATATCAGATCTTAATACTAAGACATAAGGCTTGAGAATTCACTTTCAGTTTTTGTCATGTTTGTAATGACAGTAAGGAGAAAAAGAGACTAAGAGATTCAACCAGTATGTTGATAAACTTGCAATTCCACCTATTCATCGTATTTTTAAGAAAAATCTTAGCAATGCAAGTAACATAAGTATTTTTACATGTTGTTTTGCCCAGCTGTGCTGTTGAAGTAGTGAAAGCAAAGCCATAAATCCCAAACTACAGGTTCTTTAAGATTACCTCAGTGTTATAGGGGAAAAAAAAACCTACATGGCCCTGCTGTTACAGAGGATTTTACGGAATTTTACAGTTATAAATATAAATAAAATTTAAAGAGCTAATAAAGAGCTAATATATATCACTTTTACAGGTAGGGTTACATTATGGGCAATAATATTTCTATTACACAAAGTATTTCTTGAACTATGTTGGGTAATACACTGATTTTCAGAACTGAAAACTAGATATATGTCAAGCCTTTCAGTCATAGCTAATATTGACGTTGTTAGTGATATTTAAGCAAGAAACTTTATTTTTAAGGAATAACTGGATTTCACTTCCCATTGACACACAGAAGTACCTGTGCAGTAGCAAAGAAGGACTGAAAATAAATGGAAAGTTCTTTAAGTATTAACCTGAGAAAGGACAGGCATGTGAAATTTTATGAACTTGATAATTCAAAATTTTCTGAGCAGTTGAGAGGTTT
Organism: Chloroceryle aenea; assembly: GCA_013399075.1. NCBI lineage: Eukaryota > Metazoa > Chordata > Aves > Coraciiformes > Cerylidae > Chloroceryle > Chloroceryle aenea. Next base: position 25,707 of record VWZY01012569.1, read on the forward strand.
CTGAGCAAAATGCACCCTCGACAGCACCTCAGGGCCATATCCAAATCCCACTGAAACCACCGAGGAACCTTGCCATTTCTGCGGTCAGGCTTAGCAACACATCTTAGAGACACATGACAGAGACTTTTACACTACTCTGGAGATGAGGCCTGAGAAGTTGCTGTCACCACCACAGCCCCAGCTACAGGATGTTGACTGTAGCCCAGGGCTCCCATGTAGTATCCACATCCCCAGAACCTATGTGTCTGGTGACGAAACCATACTAAATACTACAATGGTTTTGCATAGCCTTGCATCCGAGTAACAGCAGTTTGAGAAAAAAGAACAGACATCCCCTTATACAACAGTTTCCAGTTGTCACTGTCAGCGGTCCTCCTGCCACACTGTCTTAAGTTAGGTTTAGAATAACAGATGTTAGAAACATTTGTCATGATCTCTCAAAAAGAGTTGTGGGAAATTCAGCCTTTATATATACTACCTTTTGTAATCATCACATGAGCACTGCAGATGAATACAGACGATGAAAAACAACAGCGATGGGAGAAATTTTTTTCTAAAATATTTGAAAAGACCAACTGTAAAGTGGTATAAGAAAGTTACATAACCTCTTACAGAAACAAGATCAAAGACGTAATTTGGAAATATTTTCTTGTTCTATAAAGGAATAAAAGTAGAGTATATCAGAGTACAAACTGCATTATAAAAACTGTCAAAGTGACTAGGTAATTCTTACTATTCAATTTAATACCACTAAACCCATGAGAAATCATTTAACGCCATTGGACTGTTCAGGTCTGACATGTTTAATACAGATCTATTTAATAATTTGCAAAAAGTAACTAGAGATTAAGGCAACACTTCTTTTACAAAGCAAAACTATGCTCCTTTTCCTTGCCAATATCTTAGTTAACAGCAGATGTGTAAAATTCAAGGCATGAAGGAGGAAGCAGTAAATCAACAGAAAAGGATGCCAATCACATCTTTCTGTTTTGTTGTTATAAACATCCATGCATTACCTGGAAACTGTAAAAGCCAGCTGTACAATTATAATGAGTAAAAAAACCCTGCATATGTTTTTAGGAAACCTAACAATATAACATGCTTTATAGTAGATTTCTAGCTTCAAAATAAATCTATCTGATGCACTCTGTCTCAAGTTTTAATGTGTCTATGCTCTACACAAGACAGGTGTGGTGATGTACTGAAATGCTACACCAGTAATGTTCTTGAGCAGAGCTGGAGGTGACAAGATTTAAAAGATATAGAATAAAGAGGAAGATTTAAAGGATATAGAATAATAGGTGGATTTAAATGTAGTAATAGTGGTATCTGCAGCAGTGCTGTTTCAAAGGTTAGCACATATTTGTGACCCATAGGCCAGATACAACCAAGATACAATCTAGAATGGTTTTTAAGCTCTATTTTGGATTTAATAGATCTGATTTGGAAATTTCTTTCATTAAGACTCATACAAGGATTTCCTTTATGTTTTGTTGAACTGATCCAATAAATTTCATTTTGAAAGGTTTGAACAAGGCAGTGAGTTTACTTGTCAATGCACTGCTACATGGAACTGCAGAACAGGAACCCATATTTTCTCACAGTTCATAGTTCTTGCCAATTACTGAATTCAAAGGGTAACATGGATTTTCCTCTAATCATAATGCCTGATCATCTTTGTAATCAGATGAAGCTGGATATACCAAATAATCTGGGAAGTCCTATATAAGAAATAAAGGAGTAACTGAAGCAGAATTCATCTTCACATGCCTCCAATGTCATAGCTGATCTAGTCACCTGTACTCCATTTTCAAAGGCAGTGCTAAAACAGGCACTATGGACAGCTGAAGTGTGGTTCCCAGCTTGCTTCAAGATGCACAAGCAGAGTTCACTGTTGAACTGGGTTTGTCTAGTTGCAGGTTTTATTTTTTTTCTCATTTAAACACTTGAAGAAATTAACGTGAATCATTACATTTTCAGGAATGTCTACCATGTTCTGATGCTACTGAAAAGGTCTAAATAAGTTTTTTTTTTTCATAATGCCCATTTTTAAAGAAAACAACCTATTTTTATTCAGCCTGGCCTGAAAAAGTCCACAAGAATTTCCCATAACAAGAATTTCCCATGACAATAATAGAACAGTTGTGCTATATATCAGTTTCCTTTGGAAAAGGATCTTTCAAGGTCGTAGGAGATATGACCAGCTCTACTGAAGAAATACAAAATCAATACAACCCATGAAATTCTTATTCACTGAAAAGTAAATATTTTGTTCCATGGGTACACAGAATGGACCTCCAAAGTGCACATCCATACAGGGACCTCTATTTTATATTACATTTTTATTCACTTGCTATGAATATTCACAACATTAATCTACTGCAGATAATCTATACAGTATATTTGAAACCCCATTTATTTTCACTTATTGATATGCATGTGTTACACTTGTATATAATACAGTATTTTAAGTGTCGATTTAAGAACAAAGGAAAAATAAAACAAATATTGAGAAGCTTGATGAAGATCATTGACCAAAGAGAAGCCAATTCAGATTCTATGAAATAGCACATTTACACTTTGCACTGTCCCAGACAACCTCTTTAGGATGCTACCTTCTGTCCTCCACCTCTTAGCGCAAATCCATCCTAAAATACTGAGATACTTAGTTGCTGCTACAAACAATCTCCCCAAACAGTTTATCCTAACTAAATTTTAATCAGAAAAGAATATCTTTCCCTGCCAACATTTTTGATTATTTCTCATCAGAATGCTAGAATATACTTCTCAATTTTATTCCCAACAGTCATTTATTTTATTTAAGCTCTCCTGTGCAATAATACAGCAAAGGTAATGAAATGGTTTTGGAACAGCAGGGGCTACTGTGACAGGCAGAGCACTTCAGGGTGTTCATTCATCATGGAACTTAATATATAACTACCTAGTCATGTCAATGGCTTGTAATGATAAAATCATTTCCCTCTTTTTTCTGGGAGTCTGGTAACCACACCAGGCTCTTAAATAAGCTTGCCCCTACATACTTTTGACTACCATTAAGTGTGTGGGGTTTCCATTTCAATGCATACAGTCAGAATTTCCTCACCCTTTCCAGTCAGCATGCTTATGCAGTGTCACTAAAAGGAATTGCCAATTTTTTGTTGTATCAATGTTACAGATGGTACAATATACATGAAATGGAGTATAAAATTATACATTCTGTAATAACTTAGAAAAAAGCTCATAGATGCTTAAGGCCTTTAAATATTGAGGACTTTTTTCATGTAACAGCACATCACAAAGTTCAAAAATTGCTACTGAAACAAAAAAGTAGATGGGATTTTGGCAAGGATCAGAGCTGAACTCGATGACTGCAAGCAAGAGAAATACCCATGAATTGTAAATCTGGGAGGGCACTAGGATTTTTTCCCTTTATAGCAAACAGACTGAGCAGGTATCTACATAAGCATCCAACAGTAGTTAGGGTCAAGCAAGAGGTTTTATTTTTTAATAAAAAGACAAAAATTATGAATGATTACCATCCAATTTCATAATTGCAAAACTCATTTACATCCCTGCCTACCTTTATAAAAAGGGATGAAATATTGTCATTGACTGATGACCATGAATTTCAATGAATTAAAGGTTGGGAAAGTAAAAGAACACTCATCTCATTCAAACTGAATGGAAATGTATATCATAAAGGTATAAAATGCCTTATCATGGAAGTGGTAATTGAGTTTTGACCACTACTTTTTTAATTGCAAAAAAGCTGTAGTAGTTGCTTAGCCTTAGGGAAACATGTCAACCTGACTATACATTCTAGTATGACTGATTTATTCAGATAACTATTACTTTTCAACAGTAATTATTAACAATGGATATATATTTCCATTCCTATAACAAAAGCAACTTCAGGATGTTTAAATATGTACCTTTGAGAGCTCCACGATTAGAATACAAATAAAAATGTCTAAAACTGCACCATGCCAGAGGACAATTTCTGCAACAGAAATTTAATTAAAGCAGTGTGCTGTCCCACCAGCAATCTGAATGGCGGAGCAGGAATCATTTTAGAGAGAAGGAACCAATATATTTTGGAGGTTGACTTCATCAAGATGAAAAGCCACGGGTCTGGAATGGAGAATCCGAAAGATTGCTGCTTTTCTGCACTGTTTGAATATCAGCTCTTGTGATTACAGCTGCAAATTCCTCAGCAAGTGCAATTTTACAAGTGTACACAGTTCAAGCAGTTGAATCTCTGTGACACAGAAGTTCAGAATAACTTTCCAGTAGTTTTGATCTCAAGGCTGTTGCTGATTAGAAGCCAGGTTCTCATTGAAACAATTGATTCTGAAGGATACAACCCAGCAGTATAAAATTTCACTTGAAGGATTGCCTGGAGGAATGAAATTCCTATGTGTTGCATTTAATGTTATCAGCCTTGAGACTGACTTGATTTGTCTTTAGCTATCGGGTTACCTGTAAAGAAAAAGAAAATCAGAAAATCAAAACTGTACATAGATAATCTACTTCTGAAGTACTGGAAACACAGACTGAAATATAAGATCTCTGTCCAGCAAAAACCTTTCAATTGTTTTTGAATAAGTGAATAATTCCCAATGGTATTAGATGGGATTGCTCCCCAACTTAAGTTGTGTGTTTACATGCTTTGTTAGAATTGGACTTGACAGGGAGAAATTGAAATGTGAACATGCTTAAAAAACCAATAAAAAAATCTGAAGGTCACAAATTACCAACCCACAAAGGTCAAAAGCATTATTTTCGAGGAAAAATTCTGTATTCTGTTCATTCTTTTCAATGTTAGAACTTCTGTATGGTAACAACTATGATTTTAAAACGTTAGCCTTGAGTATAACAGTGACTGATACTGCAGATACATTCTTCTGTTCTTTGAATTCGACTTTAAAACACATTTACATTGGAAAAGGTAATGTCCTGTTCAGGGCTAAATGCATCTTGGCAAGTAATAATCACTTAGTAGAGAAACAGGACAAAAATCATGCATACATGAACAAGAGAAAGATATATCTTGTTTTTTGCAATGTATAAAATAACTGTCAAGGAGTTAACTTAGAGTGGTTTCACCCAGCCTAAGAAGAAACAATAGTGGAACAGAAGGACCACAGAGAAAGAGTGGGAGACAAAGCCATTTCACAGTAATTGGACTTTCCTTGTGTCTGATCTGGCTTTTAAACACTAACAGAAAAAAAAAATCCATCATATAAAATAAATGTAACAGAGGAATATTTCTGCTGTGTCAGTGGATACAATTAATGATCATTTAACATTTTAATATCAAATTGTGTCAGGGGACCACATTCCAACTCTTGAGCAACAACCCATTGGAACAGTCACAATAACACTTTATGACATGAAGGGGCATGTTTTTCATGTTGAGCACAGAGAGAAGGGTCATGCTCCTTAACGATGAAACATTCTTTTGCCCTCAGCAAAACTATCTGCATACAACTCTTGTTGGCTCTGCAGAGCACAAACATAGAGCAGAATATTAAACGGACTGTTCAAGTTCATTACTTCTGTTTGCCTTCTCCATCAAGTTGTCTCTATGAACTGTACTTAATAAAATTGTGCTTTGTGATTTTTATGATACATGAGCTAATTTATTACACTGCTCTTATTTTGTTTTGTTCTTTCTGTTGGAAACAGCCTCATGTGGCCCCTTCTATAGTGGAAGATTACCTGAAAAAATAATGAAGAATTAATTTAAAAGTCAGGCAGCATATTTCAATGCCCTGCACCAAACCTCAGAAGGCTGACATAGCATTTTATTGTTATTTGTTTCTCACTTTATTTTAACAATGTGGAATTCTCTTCATGGACCCAGGTGCCACTGAGCTACATAATGTATAATACACATCTTCTGATCCTATCAGGTGGACTTTTATTAGCTTCACTTGAGATATATATATATATGTGTGTGTGTGTATATATATACACTTTTAAAAATGTGGTAAATCAACTGATGCCAACTGATGTGACTGCACCCTGGAGACAGATCAAAGGATGTGAGACTCTTGAAGAGGCCATGTAGATGCAGGGTCAAAGCTCCTCACTTTTCCAAACAACAGACAGACCAAAGCCAAAGCAGAATCAGAGGATAGTTTCTTTAGAGGCACAACTGGACAGGAACATTCACTGGAATTCAGCTGAATTCTCTGTTCTATCTATGTACCCATGGAATAGGCCTTTGCTATTAAAAAGAGAGGGTGCCAGTTTACTTTTGAGGAACCAAGTTGACCATGACCCAGCAATGTGCCCTTGACACAAAGAAGGCTAATGGTATCCTGGGCTTCATTAGACAAAGTATTGTCATCAGGTCAAGGGAGGTGATCCTTCATCTCTGCTCAGTACTGGTGAGTACTGCACACCTGCAGTAACATGCCCAGTTTTGGGCACCACAGTAAAAGACAGACATAGAGCTACTTGAGAGAGTAGAGGGCCAGTAAGGCAAATAAAGGACTGAAGGATCTTCATATGAGTAAGTTCAGCCTGGAGAAGAGGAGGCTCAGGGGGGATGTCATCAATGCACACAAATACTTGAAGGGACAGTGCAAAGAGGATAGAACCAGGCTCTTTTCAAGTGGTGCCCAGTGACAGGACAAGAGGCAACGAGCACAAACTGAAACACAGGAAGTTTCCTTTCAGGAAACACTTCAAACTGTGAGGGTGACTAAGTGCTAGCACAGGTTGCTCAGGGGCCACTTATGGATTCACACTCCTGGAAGATATTCAAAAGTAATCTGGCCCTGGGCATCTGGCTCTAGGTGGCTCTGCTTGAGCAGGAGGTTTGGACTTCCAGAGGTCCCTTCCAATCACAACCATTCTGTGATTTATTATTTCTATTACATCCAGCTCTGCCAATATATGGACTATTGTGATAAATGGCAGCTAGCAAAAAGAGAATTTTCACACATACGTGACTACTCAGTTACATGTCTGGAAGTGCAAATGTGTTCTCTTCATTCATAAAGAAAATCAGTAAAATCATTATCTGTAGGCCTTTCTGCTGTCCCTCCCATCTAGCTCTACAACAGTTTGATGAAAATATCCCTATAAAAGCAACACACAGTGTTCGATAGAATAAATAGGTGATATATAAAAGAAAAAAAAAAAAAAAGAGATAGCCATTCAAATCTCTGCTTTGTAACAGGTGGCTAATCACATACAAAGGTCATTTTGTTTACACAGACTGCACTGTTTAAACAATATGCACAACCTGCATATTCCTAGTTTTTATGACTATACAATTGAAGTTTTTAACTGCTTTGCCTTGCCAGAATTTTTATTATTCTGCCTGCCCTCTTTTCTTTTTTTTTTTTCCTCCTTTTTTTTCCTCCTTTTTTTTCTGTTCTCTTCCAGGTTATACAATGCTACTCTGAGTAACACAAACCGTGGTCCACATTTGCCTGTTCATAAGAAAGTAATACTTGTTATGTGCAAGCACAGACCAGACATTAACATTAATGGAAGATATACAGCCATACACATTAGGGAGAGAATAGACCTCTTGGATGATAAAGGCAGTTTCATAAAGAAGCAATGAAATTTTAGCTAATATCTACTAATGGTATTCCCAGAAATGCTTAATTTTGGATATAGTAAAAGCTATTTGGTTTGAGTGGCTGGGAAGCAAGGTACTGTGCCAAAGGTCTTTATAGGAAAATGGGGAGTGATAGAAATATGTGTCTAATCTTTAAAATCCACAAGAACAGTAACACACTGATGGGTGCAAATCAAGTCTATCACATTTTTAAATTAATAATCAATATGTATAGACAAATAACTTTGTTGCTGTTTAATAATAAAAAATGAAAAAAAAAATTACATAAACCCTTTAGCATTCTAGGTCTTGATTCAAATTAATTTGTTCATTCTTGGAATACAATTACTCCCTTTATTGTAATATATTTTTTCACATGGTTGTTACATCATAAATAAAATGCATTAGACTCTCTTCACCTTCTTGTACTAAATGTGCAATTAAAGTACAATTACTCTGCAGTTGCAGACTTTAATTTAAATTAGTGAGTGGCTGAATTAAATTGTCTGTAATTGTATGTGAAATCACTTGTTTTATTTTAAAACAGCAATATATAATTTAATGCAACTGAAGTTTTCCACATTTCTTCTACTCACTAAATGTTCAAAACAGATTCAGTCTTTTGGCAGAACATTTTTGCCAGGGTAACCCAGAATGGACCTGAGATGAAAAGACCTCAAAGGCAGCACATCAGAAAAGCTACCAGCTCAAGAGATTTTCTGGACAGACTCCATTCCAGTGTTGCTGACAAGCGATGAAAAACATCCTCACTTGCGAAATCCCCACAGCTGACGAATACAGCTGATAATACTGTCTATTCCGTAAGAATAGACTCAAAATAAAAACCCAGTCTGATACTTTTACTCAAGACTTTCTTCTTCATTCTGCATTACAAGAGGAAGGAAGAAAAATCTTGACCATAGGATGTCAAGAATAGCTGAGTGAATATTCCCTGAATAGTGAAGTACTTTTCCCTACTTGCTTGAACCTAAACATCTAAGTTACTGGATCACAACTGGGTATAGTACAAATCTTCTGTTCCTTCAGAGAAACGAATTATTTTCTAACTACAGAATAGTTTATGCATGCAAATGGGACATATAAGTAATTATTATTTAATAATGTTAGAAGAAAATATATAATGATATACGATATATTGAAATAAGCGTATGGTGGAACATTTTATAACTCAGCTTTGTATGTTACTAGTTTTTTGACTCATAGCTCTTTCATTTTTTTTCTGTGTTTATCACAAACTATACACAAAATCCATTTTAAAAACAGGCTCTTGAGTTTGCAAAGTCATGCACTTGAAAGTGATCAACTTGCCCTTCTGTGGGTGCCCCTTCAACTCCAACTCCAATGCACAGTAAACAACAGAATTTCATGAGGAAGAAGTGTTGGAGGAAAGCCTATTATAATGTCATAAGGACTATGCATCAATGCAAATGAAGAAAGGTGAAAATTTTTAAGTCAGTGTTTCTTCCTTACACAGAGGGTTGGTTCAGCAGTATGATAGATCCTCTGTTTCAAGTTTTCACCAAATAATGTGAATAAACACAAGAAGCAAACCCCACCTAATATTGGGGGTGTTCTTTTTAACTAGAACCTGTTTCATCAACTGTATAGAATTGTGTGTGGTCATAACCTGAGTGTCATCACACATAACCTGAGTGTCATCGGAGCATAGTCATGAATCATCAATCTTTTTTTTTTTTTTTTGCTTGAGACACATGAACTAAAGTAAGTTACATGCACTTAAGAGTAGATAGGTGTGGATTTGGGTGTTTATGTTAGATAACTAATTTTCTGGGGACACAAGAAACCATTTCAAAAGTCTGAGAAAAGTTAAGGTGATTCAACCATATTTAAAGGGTATGCTTGATAAAATAACAGCAGAAGGGAACTGTGAGTTAGGAAACAGGACGTTGTTTCAGTATCTCAGACTGCTATTTGGCTTGGGCTAACGACAAAAGGCAAAATTTGAGTAATTTTTGAGCAGTTTGGAAAACAAATATTTAATGTTAACTATATTAATTCATTTACCTTCAGAGACTTTCCATAATGATAGGCATTTTTTCAAATTTTCAAAAGTTTCATTCCTGCTCATAAAATTTTGGTCCTAACAAAGTTTTGATATCAAGATTCAAAAGCTTTACATTTTTCCCTTAACATTATTTTAGGCACTAACGTATGGAAAGTGTTATTCTAAAAATGTTCCCAAGCCTGTAATGAAGCAATTTAGAATTCTAGATCATGAGATCTAGATCTATCCCTCAGCAGCCATCTCTAGCTGTTTTTTAAATCAAACAGGACATTTCCCAGTACACTTAAATGTCTGAAAAGTGTCCCACATCTTAGATAACCACCAGACTCTAAAGCTTTTAAATCTTTCATATTTTTATTGCACTGTGACTAATCAGAATTGCATTTATGATAATTCTTGCACTTAGGACCCTCCATTAGAAAGAAATATGTTGAAAATTTGTTTCACACAATGGCATTTGGAGTATAATTCTGTGTTTCTTGTTTTCCAACTGCTTTTAATGATTTCAGCAGGAGATTTTTGATGTGAAAGTGAAGACCTAGACAATCAGTGTTAACAACCATAATTAAAAAAGGCTTTGGAAACTTTTCACATGTAAATTGAGCTTTTCACTAGATCCAAACAATCTTAAAGTTAGGACTAGAAAAATAGGCAAAGAAAAAGTACTTTAGAGCATGGCATAGGTTCCTGAAAATGGCAGAGTTCTTCATCTTAAATATGGTTTTAAGATTAAATAGACAACATCTAGCATATTTTAGGAATATAACAGAAATAACACTTTCCCATCTTTTTCTGAATTTTAAGTAATCCAGTATGGGATGCTAAGCTTTCAGTTATGAAGCAACACCTAAAAGAAGGTACCAAGACATGGTTCTATTCTTAAGTGCTCTTCTCTTCTCTAGACCTCCTGTTTCTTTCCTATGATAGTGAGCAACTTAAGCTTCAACAACTGAGTCTACCTTTGAAAGGAGAATGAGTGATGAAAGATGATTTAAGTCTTCCAGAAGCAACCTACTGACACAATGAGGCTGCTTAGGAGCAAAATTCAGAGTCTCTCCATCCACCCTCCTGGCACTCTGCCCAAATAAGCCACTATATCCTGGGCATCTGCAGCAAACTAAGGAACTACAATGAGAATTAAGGTACAACAATTCCTGTTAATACTGTGTAAACCTGTATTTGTACACACCTGCTGCTCTGTGAGTAATAAACCAGGGCTGGAACACATTTTCTGGAGTGGTTTGACTCTTTATTCCTCAACGAACCTTCTGGCCCTTCCTTAGAATCCGACCAAGACTAGGGTTCATCACAACTAGAGCTCCAACGTGGAGCCAGAATATATTGTGTGTGTGGAAAAATCAAAAATTGTCATCAGGCACAGCAGAAACCTCCTTTCTCTACTTCTCCATTCGGACTTGAGGAGTTTTACACGTTTGCCTAAGAAACAAACACATGTCAAGTACTACACTGTTATGGAATTAGTTACAGAAAACAAAACCGGGGTAGATGGGATTTTCTTTAACTAACAATGAAAAGTACAAAATGACAGGAAAAAAAAAAAACATATTGCAGCATCAGAGAAACTTCTCTTAGCAAAAAAGCGTGGTTTCAAAAACACCCCTAAGCAGTAACAGTAACCCCAAAGGTTTAAATGTACTCAAATGCAAACTCATTGACTTGTCACTGAAAAGCAATAGAAACTGATAGATAACACTCATTTTTGCAAGTATATCAGCAATATTTAACTATGATAAAACAGTAATTTAAAAGTTCTTTGAAAATAAATCCATGGATAGACCTGCAGTAGAGAAAAGAGCCTTGAAGTCAGCATATGATACTTTCTAAATGAAACATTTGAGTGTATTCTTTCCATATATGCTTAAAGTACAAAAGCAAGCAAGCAAACAAAAAACCCTCAAAGGTTTAAAATTTGAAAATCTGATCATTCTGAGAAGAACTTTACTTACAGTCATTTCTATGGTTAGTAGATTACAGGAAACACCATAAGATAACAGATGACACATTGCAAAACACAATATTCAGTTCAGACAGTGGGTTTTTATCTTGATATTTGAGGTAGTTTTTGGACCTGCTGATAATGATTGTTTCCATAAAGGGTTTCACAGCACCTCAAAAGATCACCCAGATTTCTTTAAACAATGCTTACAGAAAGATTATTGTTTTCCTTTCTTTTTCTTTAGTCTTTTAACTTAAATGTCATGCTGAAGACCATTAGAAACATAAGATTAAACTCCTACCTTCAGTAACTTGTTGCTTTAATAAAATCCCTATACATGTAAATATTATGAAGCAAGTTAATATGGCTCTGTATTCATATTTCCTTGAATTTTACAAAATAAAATTAATTGATACAACTCACTGGGAAAATGATCATAGTATATGTCTGATGAAGACATATGACTTATATCAAGGCTAAATATAATTCATTGGTATTTTGAATTTACTTCATTATTATTCTCTTCCAAAAGGTAATGCCACTACAGTGCACATACCTAAACTTCATCAGTGTTTCTGTAACTCAGCAGAGAAATTAAGTTTATAGTAGATTTATTTTAACTGATCAAAATTTTTCATTTAAAAAAAATTATTTTATAATCAAAGAAGACTTAAACATAAACCTTATTTTAATTTCTGTAACAGATAATAACTGTAGTAATTCAGATAAGGATATATCCTCTTGAGGTTTTTGTGGTGATCACAACTCCATGGGCAGGACTGCATCATGGCGGCATAAATGACTGAAAGACAGTTAATTAAATAATTGTATTTTTCTTCTCTTTTACACCACATATTCCACCTAGTCATCACAAGTTGGAGATAAAAGCAAGCTCCTTCCTTCTTACAGATGGGGAAACTGAAGCATAATAAAAAGTCATGCTATCCTTCCAACTGTGATAGAGTAAATGGAGGAGGGATTTTAACAGAGTTCTTCTGTCTTTGGCTTTATGTGATCTCACTTACCTAAAGAAAAGCTTAATGCTGTCCTTAACAGGAAAAGAAAACCTGTAACAAGCAGTTTCCTATGTTTAATATTCTAAAAATGAAAAAAAAAAACAAACCAAAACATAATAATAATTAAAAAAAAGCACCTTTTTTTTTTAAACTAGGATAAGGTTTTAAATGCCTAATAGGAATAACAGATTTTCATCTCTTAATATATTTTCCAGAAATTGTGCAAGATTAAACTTCAAGCTATCCCCACTAAAAAATCAAGTAGTCTAAATTCTTCATATTTGATATCTTTTTTCTTCCTTGGGTGTTTATGGCATGTTATTTTTATGGGATTTTGAATGGAGAGTAACAAGCTATTTGGACAAGATTAAAATAGAAATGTAAATTATTTCCTTACCTGTAATTTTATCTTCTCTATGAGAGTACCTGCTGCTCTGTTAGTGTAGTACTCATGTGTTTTCTGCCTTTGTCCCAAGCTTCAGAAATTCCTCTGGTGATTTTTCCCCACTTGCTTACCAGCTTCCACTGCTGGCATTTTGAGGTTGTGCACTCACATTTGGCTCCACGAATACTGCCACAGCTGAGGGAATATAAGACAACTGAAAAACAAGTTAGCAAACAGCAGAGCAATATCCCAGCAGGAGAAAAAAATGCTTAAAACCAATGAATGTCATCAACTTGAAACCCTTCGATATTTTCCTCTGTTTTCCCATCCATTTAGAATCTCCACAAGAAGAAAAGACTCCCATACTTGGAGAAATTTTAGCCAAAGTAGTGGGTGCTGACAGAGTAGTGGGTACCCATTCAGAGAACATAAAATTATTTTAAGGGAATGTAATTTTAATTTTCTCCAGTATGCATACCCATCACACTATCATTCTAACACAGATAAGAAACAGAAGAAAGGTGGCAGATTTGGAGGATTTCAGAAAAATCCTGGAACTGGGAAAAAGAAGACTTGATGGCTTTTCACCTAAAAACTGTCATAGATGAACAGTTAGAAGGATTTCTCATTGCCCACAAAAAAAATACATTCACTAAGAAATAGTCAAGATTATGGTTGCTGATTCCCAACTAATAGTTGTAGTCATCTTGGTCATCAGAGAAAAAGAAGGGAAAAGAGAAACCAGTTCTGTGAATTTAATAAGTAAATAAACTAAACATAAATCAGAGAGCATATCCACCATCCATGCTTGAAGTTCCATGTAGAGGACAAAATTTCACTGTCATTCTCTTGCATTTTTACATGTAACAGTCACAAATTCTTATGGCATTCTTGGAAGAAGATAGCAAAACACACTGGTATTCATTCCATTGATGGTTTTGATGCTTTTCCATGGTGTTTGCCCTGAACGCATGACAAGCAGATGCACTTTACTAGCACCATTCATGAACTGATTGAACATGTCTTCTTGCTTGAGTATTATGGAGACTTCCTGGTGAAACTTAAAGTTCCTGTAACCCCTCTGTAATGGGAAACATCTTGATACTGTTTTTGAACTTCATGGTACACAGCAAAGATGTATTCTGTCCAAGTTAAAAAATGAACTCTAGAAATTTAACTAAGAAGCTGCTTTGGTATTCAATTTAATTTGTCTTTCTTAAAGAACCTGTCTAGTTGTCTTCAAACCTTCATCTTTTTATCTTCTGACTAGGTAAGCGTGAATGAATTGAAGTAGCTAATTGCAATTAGACACCAGTATTCTAAAATCTCAAGCAATGAAGGAAAGATCAAAATGCTCCAAAGAGGTTGTTGTCTTCAAATTTCAGGAATCTAAGTACTAATGATATTCTCTGAGGTCAATAGAGAAAGAAAGTACTCTGGTAATTCTTGAATGACCCTCCAAAAAGAAAGTGACTTTGCAGGTAATCAGCTTCAAATTTGCCAGGTTCCATTCTAGGAGACAATCTGTTCCTTTTCTGTACTCTGAAAAAGTTGAACAATTATTGTCAACAATTGGAATTAGAATGATGTCTTGAATTGATAAATTTTCTGTGCTGTCATTTTCCAAAGTGATGAGGCAGGACAGAAGGATCTCAGAATTCTAGAACTACTCTTGAGTTTTCAGTGCTTTTGCCTGAATTGGTAATAGCACAAGCACACAAAATTCTTTGGTGTCTTCTTTTGGCAGGGACATGTTCCTAAGCCACAAAGCCTGAATGCAAGATGAAGGAACAAGTTGTTGTTCTTGTGCGTGGCATCAATAAGTTATTTTCTTGGCATTCTTGAACCTGAGGAGGCAAAGCTGGTTTGAGCCTCTTAAAATATGCAGCTCTATTAAGATTCTCAAATTGTCTATTACTACTGAGTTTGTAGATACTATGTTGGTTAGATGCAATCCATTTTTTCATGGAAATCACATCTTCATAAACTGCAGACACACTTGTGTTCACTTCTGGTTTTAGAGGTTGTGACAATATAGTTATAGAGGTCACATCATACAAGTCACGGTGAACTAGATATTTTGTAAATTCACCCAGCATTCTCCACTCCAGAGCTCTAAGACATTTCTCACTACAGATATGGAAGGGGATGAATGATAGCCATGACTGTTAAGATCTGAGAAGGAATCATCTGTGTGTGCTAATAATGCAGTAGAAGAAACCCCTAAATCCATTTTATAGAATATTGTAAGTCCTTTGGAGTCTTCTCTCCATACACAGCAATAGCTTCTTTCCTAAGATGAACCTGGTGTTCACCAAGGTGAAAGAAGGACTAAAACTTACAGAAGATGAAAAAAATGATCAATTTTCAAATTCTTATGGTCATTAATTCTATGCTGGTTCTCTTCTTTCTAATTTAGTCCTAGACTTCAATCTTCCACTTATTCTTGCATGAAATACCTTTTTTCTTCATTTTGAACAGTTCTCTGATAGGACAGGACTATCTTCATTATTCATATTGTGAAAAAAATAAGATTTACAACCTTGCTCACATTGCTCTGCAAGGGGATAATATCTGAGTAACCTGATTTCAACTGGTTTGAGAGTTGTTCAACCCTCCAATGGTGACTGTACATAATGCTCTGCATGACTGACATTCTCCACCTGATATTGATATCCATTTCCTTTGTTCCCTATTGGAAGGCAGAAAAGCAGAGCTGTGACAGTGCAGTACTTCTGAGGTTTTCTATAAAAAGACCTGAGTAAGGAAATACCTCAAGAAAAAGGGGCTATTTTGAAGAATTGAAGTAATACCATTTGGATAGTTGTACACCATTTTTCCACTCCCTCACATCAGTTCTGCAACAAAGTAATGATGCACACTTTGTGAAGACTGCACCAAATATCCATGGAAAGAGGCAAGAGTTCTGCCTGCAGCTATTGAGATAGTAGGTAATATGAGTTTCAGAACATTCCAGTCCCTCTGAGCTGAAATGTATCATTTCTGACTTGCAGAAATGATCCAAAGAAGCCCTTACAGACTGCAAAGGAGGTTGAGACAAGGAAGAAGCACTAGTTTTAGAACATGCCAGCATGACTCACATGATACCAGCATTTGAGTATCATCTTTCTATATGGCAACTTGTGAGATATTAGAAGCTGACAAAGATTTTCCAGGAAAATTAAAAAGAACTGTTAGATATTCAAAGAGCCCTTGTTGCACAGCTGTGAAAGGACAAAGACTGTCAGAATGGAGCTGCAAATGAGAGTGGAAACATCTTTGATTACAGTGTCAGGACTTTTCCACTTCGTGAAGAAGTGGAGAAATCCAGCAATTTACATACAGCCTTCAGAACACATTCTTATTTTCCATCACAGAGGCAGAAAATTATTCTTCAGATATGAGGTCAATATCTCAAACATGCCAGCAAAGGACAAATTGGGGAAAAAAAATAAAAGAACGAAAAATAAATCACAAGTTGAATCCTTTGGGACAAAGGCAGAAAACCTCTTGGCTGGACTGATGGAGTGGTGATTTCCACGTGGAAGAAAGTAATGCTTTCAAAAATCACTGATGAGTTAATTAATGACATGCAACTGAAATCCATTTGCATTTTTTTCTTTAAATATTGCAGAAATAGTTTCCTTTGATTTCAAGAGTTATTCTGTCAATTTCTGCAGAAGCTAAAATAATGCTTCAAAATGGATGCTTGCTGCAGTCTTACCTTAGGAAAAAATATTCCCTCATAAAAATGTATAAACCACAGTATATATTACTAACACTCTGTGAGCGTGATTAGGGGATTGCGAAAGATTTCATTTCTCATGATTTGTACAGTGTTTCTACTCAAAAAAAAAATAAAAATTAGAGCAACCCTTCTGAATAGCTAGAGCCAAGACTCATTGTATTCAGATGCAGCAAGGGACTGCGAAATGATAAGGAAAAATTGCAAACCTTCAAGGTAAAAGCTGCTAATAAAATAAAAAAAATAAATTCTGGTTTTAGAAATTATTTTCCTTCAAGTAATACATTTAACAGACTCCCTCTTTCCAGAAGAGCCATACCTATGTCATATTGCCTTTAAACCATTCCCTCTATAAGTTCCTCACTTTCAGTTTTCCTAATATGATTATTCATAGGACTCAAAGTTAGAACAGAACCAAACAAAATTTGAGATTGAAAATGTCTTGGGATTTGAATGCTTGGATTATCTTCACCTGCCAACAAATTTCACCGACCTTTAAATCTATAATTTTGCTAACAACAATTCACACCACAACACGTCTTCCTTTAATCCTTTTCACCATGACTTCTATTTTGTGGGTATTTTTAAGTACATTTGCCTTTGGGCAAAGGACTAGAACATGTCAGACTTCTGTGACCTACAAATGAACATCATCAAGCTGTAGGCCTAAATTCATGTCAGATGCAGACTTGTAATACGAACCTTTTCATAGGGTAGAACTAGGATTGTCAACCTCACATTAAAGAAATAAATTTGGTATCTAGCAGCTATGTTTAAGAAAAATGGTGAATCGCATAGGCCTGAATACTGATGAGTCCTTGTAACATGTGTTGGCTGGAATGCTAACTAATTTCATCAAATTGTCTAAATATCCCAAAAGATTACTGTTTAGATGACCTACAAAAACTATAGAGCTTCAATATGAAAGAACTGTGACACTAGATCACAGCAGTAATTACTGACTGATACAAAAATCTAGACTGACCCCAGAAAATTTCATCCTGTTTCCATTACCAGCTCATCTGCCCCCTGAAACTTGTATGTAATTTTAGTAAAAATGTGTACACTCCACTTACTGCTATTTTAACAATAGATTTGATACAGTATGTCTCTGGGTGTGCAATGAGAAACATGCTGAGACAGCTGCAAATTTCTTCTAGTGACAGATTAGCCAAAGACATGGAGTGAGATACCATAGCAACAAAGAGTCTGTCACAAATGCAATCACTTTTTTCCATGGGTAATATTTTGCTACAGTCTGTGCACTTACTTATATTGTAATCCCATCCTTTTCATGAACCACAAGGTATTGCTAGACACTGTATATATGTGTATTATTCCTATAAATCTCCATGTAAAATTAAGGTAGAGGGTGAGGAGTCTATAGACAGAAGCTAGACAGTGAGGCAGGGGAATAGAGTGGTTTTACAGAAAGGTTGTTTCTTAATTTATTCATAGAGTCCCTTAAATGATATTAGGAAAAGCTCTTCCTGTCATTATTTACTATTGACACATGACTTATCCTGTAACTATTTCATGTTTCACAGTGGGTAAAGCAAAAGATAAATTGTGTCATGTGATGGAAGTTAGTAGCAGTTTTTCATGTTAGAAATACACTGCCTTATTAGCACTGACTGGCCACAAGTGCCATACTTCCAGCCTATCTGAAGCATCCTATAATAACCTATACACAGTAGTTGCATGATGAATTCTGCTTTTTCTAATTACATGTCTTTATTACTGCTGGTTTTGAAAAGCCTGGAGGAGGATGAGGAAGAAAGACATGAGGGAAGAGGCTACCAGAAAGGTAATATATCTCTTAAACTTTGGCAGAAAAAATAGTAATACTAATTTAATTTTTTTTCCCCTCTCCTGCTCCTTAAAGAGCCTATGCATCTGTTGCTCATGAGAAGGAGCACAGACCAAAAACTAATGTAGCTGCATTGCTAACACTGATGTCAGCCTCAGTTGTAAGAAAAATGCCAGTTTCTTCTCATAACCAGGGACAAATTTTAGCTCTGTTGTATCATTTTGTCTTATTCAAGCAGCACTTATGACAGAACGGGTAGTAGTTGAGTCACCGCTAATGCTGCCTCCTGATACTGGGATCTCTAGTAGCCCACTGTAATATATTGCATGTAAAGATACAGAATAGAGGACCTTTCATTCCTTGTGCTGAAAGGGTTATGAACAGCATATTTTATAAACTGCAACATAAATAAAATTACTTCCTCTCCCTTCAGCAGTTGTAATTAATTTAGAAACAATCCTGCATCTGCAAGTGAGAAAGAGGAGACAGGGTAAAAATCTAAGTAGTATTTATAGATAGCAACAGAACTGCATTGATTCAGAGTACTGGAATGCACATACCGAACACCATTTGGCTTCATGTGCAGCCAGTTGGTGTGTTTGGATGGTACATTTTCTCCTCTTCCAAGAATATTAGTCAATTTTTCGTTTCTTTTAAACTCTGAATGCCATAATGTAAAATTAGATTAAATGGAATATTACAAATATCTGACTTCAGGCTCTTTCTAATATTGTTTTGGAATGTAGATAAACACTCTCAGTATGGATTTCTCTCCACCCTGGCAATATTTCTGTTCTTTTCACATGAGTCATCTATCTCTCGTATTGATTTGGAAAACAGATTTGGATTTGGAATGCAGATAAATATACTCAATATGGATTTATTTTTGCCCTGTAATATTTCTTTTTTATTTGTCTCTGTCCTTGTAGTATTTATTTTATTTTTTTGCAGTACTCTATTTCTAACATTGGTTTGGCATACAGTTACATAGTAACACATTAGATATTGATTTCTTTATGTTATGCAGTGTGCTTTTCCCCACATATTAAAAATAACAGACAGGTTTCAGAGTGACAATTACAGTTCCTTCTGCCTTTCATAAAAGTGTGGGCACTCAACTGTTCCAGAAGTTGGATGCTCATTTCCAAAAGACAGTCCTTTATAATCTGTTTGAAAATGCTACTTTCACTTGTTTATGGGAAAACATTGTTTACTTTCAACTGCTAGGGTTTTTCAGATGTTAATAAGCAATACCTGCTATTTTGAAACTTCTCTTGTATTATATTGCATTTCATAGTGGTCAAAATCCAAACTGACAAAGAATCATGGAATCATCAAGGTTGGAAAAGACCTACAGGATCATCAAGTCCAACCTTCTACCTAACACTTCCTTCCATAGTCACTAGACTATGCTCTCATGTACTCGCTTTTTGAATACCTCCAGGGATGGTGACTCCACCACCTCCCTGGGCAATCCATTCCAATGTTTAACTACTCTTTCACTGAAGAAATTTTTCATCATATCTAATCTGAATTTACCCTGGTGCAACCTGTGGTCATTTCCTCTTGCCCTATCATTAGTCATCAAAGAGAAGAGGCCAGCACCAGCATCTCTGCAACATCCTTTCAGGTGGTTGTAAAGAGCAATAAGGTCACCTCTCAGCATCCTCTTCTCCAGACTAAACAAACCAAATTCCCTCAGCCTCTCCTCAGAGGACATGTTCTCCAATCACATAACCAGTCTTGTTGCTCTTCTCTGTACCCTCTCCAGTACCTCTATGTCTTTCTTATACCACAGTGACCAAAACTGTACATGGTACTCCAGGTGTGGTCTTACCTGTGGTCATTTCCTCTTGCCCTATCATTAGTCATCAAAGAGAAGAGGCCAGCACCAGCATCTCTGCAACATCCTTTCAGGTGGTTGTAAAGAGCAATAAGGTCACCTCTCAGCATCCTCTTCTCCAGACTAAACAAACCAAATTCCCTCAGCCTCTCCTCAGAGGACATGTTCTCCAATCACATAACGAGTCTTGTTGCTCTTCTCTGTACCCTCTCCAGTACCTCTATGTCTTTCTTATACCACAGTGACCAAAACTGTACATGGTACTCCAGGTGTGGTCTTACCAGTGCTGAGTTACAGGGGCATGATCACCTTCCTACTCCTGCTAGTCACGCTGTTACTGATAGCATCTTCCTTTTCAACATTAAGTATCTAAATGTTAGTCTCTAAGCTAGTCATCATAGCTTTTCTTTAAAGTTATTAGGGAGTTATAAGCACCACCAGGAGGTATTTCATCTGACCTATGTAATGACAGAATGAATTGTCCTCCAGAGCTGAACACTTTTCTCTGAATACTAAAAAGGCAGCCTAGAGCTTGGCTAGTCATCTCACACTAGAGAATCCTAATGTAAGCAAAATCCAGTAAATTTCACTCCACATATTTTAAACAGAACTTATGGATAAAGTGTTCCTCATTCCTCACACAGTTCTACCAAAACAAACTAAAAGCTTAAGGACAAGATACTATTTCATTACAGCATAATGGTTCAAAGCTGTGCCAGGGGAGGTTTAGACTGGAGAACAGGAAACATTTCTTTATTAAGAGGGTGGTCAAACAGGTACAGGCTTCCTAGAGAGATGATAATTCCCCAAGCCTGGCATTGTTTAAGAAGCATTTGGACCTTATTGACATGCTTTAACTTGGTGAGCTCTGAATTGGTCAGGGATTTGGACTAGATGACCATTATAGGTCCCCTCCAACTGAAATAGAATCATAGAATCATAGAATAGATTGGGTTGGAAAAGACCTCCAAGATCATCGAGTCCAACCCCTGATCCAACTCCAATTACTATATCATGGCACTAAGGGCCATGTCCAATCTCTTTTTAANAATAGTTTTGTTCTGTTCTATTCTTCTATTCTATTCTATTCCTATTTCATATGAAAAAATATCAATGCATATTTCTCTACAACTTAATAAAATATCTGCCCAGGGACACTTCTCTGCTCCTGGGTGCAAGTGTACATTTCTTCAGTCACGTTGCAGCTCCAGGATCTCAAGATGAGACCCAGTATGCACAACTCTACCTGTGTTCTTGTGTGCTAGTTTCTGCA
This sequence comes from Chloroceryle aenea, assembly GCA_013399075.1. Lineage (NCBI taxonomy): Eukaryota > Metazoa > Chordata > Aves > Coraciiformes > Cerylidae > Chloroceryle > Chloroceryle aenea. The sequence continues at coordinate 47,365 of VWZY01012569.1, forward strand.
GAAAAGACACACGGGTTTACAGGCTGCCCACGAGTCACAACATGCTCCAAGCTATCCCAGGGTGGATGCCTGGGGAACTTGGGACCCCAGGAAGCATTGCAGCATGCACTTTCATACAGGTTACACACAGTTTCTGATGCTCTTACTTAAAGTTAGCCTCTAGTATAAAGCTGACAGGCAATTTACTGTTCTTAAAAATACAAGTAAAGCCTCACATCTGGATCTGCCCTTGAAAAACTCCTATCCAGAGACCTCTGGTGTGGAATACACCCCGTAACTGACAAAAATATGAAACTGTTTCTCCTCAGCTCTTACCTGACTGCAAAATGTTGGTTTCCCGTCTTTGTAAAGGGCTTGTTTATTAAGAACTCACATCATTTTCTTAATGTCATTGCCAATTTTATACATACCACTGCTATATTTTGTAGTTTTCAACTGATGGGAAAATTCCTCTGTTTTAAACAGACATTTTCCTTATTTTGTAAATAGGAAAGGAAACACAGTCAAGAGAACTTTTCAAATTAAAATAGTTATAGTAGAAAAAGACTGTAGGAAGAAAAACTATTTCAGAGGTAAAAAAATACCCTTTAGATTTTCCCCTTTATGGAACACTTTTGTCATTTAAAGAGGGCAACGTAACAAAATTTGTGTTGATTTATGAAAATATTGAGGCAAGACATGTAGAAACTCTTCAATTACTTCCTCTCACAACAGTTTCTCAGTCTGGAGAAGAATGCCACAAGGTGTCTGCTAAATCTCAGCTACCCACATAAACATTTTATTATTCTCCTAATATGTTCCTGAACACCCTCTTTTGTTGTGGTATAATGCTCAGGAATGGAAACAAACATTACTTTATACGAAGGTAAAAAAATTACTGTTCTAGCTGAATTGTCTCTGACTTTTCTTTCCTTCCCCTCCTGCAGGCTGCACAGACACAAAATAGTAAAATCTGAACCAGCACAAGTTAACTTAGAACTCAGCTTATTCATCTATACTTACCACCTCCATATTCATCGATCTTCTGTGGTTAACTCCTGATGCTGACATAAATACCCTCTCCCATTAATATGCAGATGAATTAGGAAAAACAGTTTCGTCTTTCCATAATAGGCATTTTTGCATTCCGAAGGTAAATATTCACTTGACTTTTCTTACCATTTAAATTCTTAGTACTATAACATTCCCACTATTTCTAATTCATTATTCATGTACTGCCGTATTAGATCTCTATATCTGGACAAAGCCCAAAACCTCAAGTAGACCACAGCTTAGAAATTGTTTTCTGCTGTTACTCATTTGGTCTTTTTGCTTTGTGACCGATACCATAAATATGAAGAAGTTGATATAATATTTTTTAGAATACCATGATTAAACATTCTAACAGAGGCGGACAAGCAAAATACCTTCTTCCTCCACTTTTTTTGTCTCTAACATGATGCTTAACTAGCAGCAAATCAAGATGTGGAAATATAGGTACTGCTTTGAATTTGGTATCCTGTAGAAGAGAAGATAGTACTTTAGTGGTTAACTGGGTTACTTTTTCTGCATATGAAGGAGGTAAACTTACAGAAAATACTTGAAGGTGAATATAGATTTTCTTAGGCCTTTTAGAAAAATCTTCACAAGGCTTTTCTGCAACACATTTTACCCAACACAAATCACCCAAGCTGTTCAGTTAGTTCACTTTGTTTCTCTATGTTTTTATAATCTACATGATAATTACATATGGATAATTTCATTTGACTATCAGAAACTTATTTTTCATTACTTCTCAATACTGACTCTCTGCACTGTTCTTTTTCTTTTTCTCAGACTGTGGTTTGGAAACCACAGAGCACTTTAAAATTCTCCCCTTTATTTATATAGACTTCAGGGAGCAAAATAGGAGCTACGAAAAAATATGTGGACAGACTAGAAGGCAGAATAAATTGTGGTGGATTTAAGAGGATTAGTGTTTTCCTTTTAGTGATGGTAGGTCTGCAAACAGCTTATGGTAGCCATTGTACTGAATCAGTGTGTATGATGGCAAATACAGAAAAAGTATTGGCTTTTTCATAGCATCACTTCTAAAGAGGTATGAAATGAGTCCTGAGAATTGCCACCATCCATGAAGGACAAGAAAAGTCCAACTCCTGCAAAGAGACAGACCTACGAGTCTGCAACAGAAGCACAAGCCTTTGAGGACAAGAGACTTGGGCTTTTGTCAATTCCTAACAGTGGACAGAACTTCATAACCTTGACCAACACAGAAAAAAAACATCTGACAAAATCTTAGTAGAAATCTCCTCAAGGCAATTCTAGTTGATATCTCCCCTTTTGTGACCTCTTTTTTCCTACAGAAATGTAATCCAAGCTCACATTTTTTTCTTGCTGCTTGCTAAACACTTAAAATAAACATAAAATGGCACGCATTCTTGAACACTAATAATGCCATGTAGTAGTAGCCAAGACAGATTTCAAACTGTACACACTTTTTTTTTTGTTGTTCTATTTCTATTACTATTATTAAATTATATCTAGGTTCTTTTGGTAAAATTATACATGCACACACATTTTACAAGCATATAATCAGATTTACATTGACATGTACAAAGTTAAGTTTGGGCAGCATTAAAGCAAGATTAGCTTCAGAAGAAACACATTTGAAAGATGATTCAGGAATGGAATTGTATATCAAACATGTAGGAAGTATCTGTCCATTCAAGGAATGTCAAAATGTTTTAAAGACCTATTCATAGAGAAACCGAGACATGTAGAGCTCTCTGTGGAACAGGAGGAATGTAATTCAGTCAGTGCACACTACACTTAACTACAACAAAGCTGTACCAGAAATTCAGTTCCTATGCAAGGAAGATTTCAATGAAATGACATGGATGCTCAAAGAGCTGCATAGAGTAAACACCACAGTAGTGAACAGTGTCTTGACACTACAAACAATTAATAAATACTTACAAGCAAAATCAGTCATCGGTATATCTCGTAGGGTATAAGGATGAAGGTGTTTATGCTTACTCACACTCATGCATGTCTTCAGCACGCATTTTAATCTGTTTTATGTTGATAAAGAACTCTGCTGTGGATCACTTCAGAGGTACAATGCTGTAGCTTTAGGAAGTTTGAGTGTTTAATGTTTATCTGAATAATGTTTTTATTCTGCTGTTTTCCTTAGACACTAAAAAGCACTAAACCAGCATGTTTATTTTGTTTTCAGGCATTGCATATGATGAATGTTACATGTATTTCTGTTAATGGGATTGTGAACCAACAATATAAAAGGTGTCAAATGGAGAGAAGGAACTCTCTGAAACTCCATTAAATTTTTTTAGCAAATCCCCATCATACAAGGCAGAAAGGACCCGAAGATCATACTGTAATGACACATCAAATGCTTACCATACTCAGCAATTTCTATGTAGAAACATGGCAATTCCATGTTATTGATAAAAAGGCACTTGATTGCTATCCTGTGAATGAAGAGCTTAGTAAGGTGTATAGACTTCATGCAACTGCTTTCCGAGAGAAATACATTTTTGATTACAATACATTTGATCATTACTGGTAGTTGAAAGAGAGGTCAAGTTTACTATCTCCACTGCTTACCTGAGAAGGTCTGACACACTGCTTACCATGTTCAAGCAATTGCAAAGTATGCTGAGAAAAGTGTGCAGGACCAGGAAGTCCAATCCCAGTATGACTTTCTTCCCATACTTCTTTATTCTTCTCAGCTCATGTCTTCTATGTGTATCCAATTTCCTGTGCACTTTTTTTTTACTTGTTGGTAACATGTCAGGTTGGTATCATACCTACCCTAGTTGTTTTCACTTTATTCCCAGAGGAACAGCTCCATCCCTTACGATCTGGAAGAACTTTACATTCCTCCCCCTCAAGACATGGTTGCATGTGGCACCACCATTTCTGCTCCACTATGGAAGCTACAAGACAAGAAACAAACACATTTGCATGCTGTTGAAATGGACACTGTAATATGTCATTATTTTACAACATTTATTGTATTTTCCAATATATTATTTGTATTTTCTAATATATTAGAAATATATTGACTGACATCTAGTCTGGGACTTTCAGCCAGGTCAGAACCTTCATAAGAAATTAGGTCTCAATTCGCAGAAGATGCCTTGTGCTTCCAAGTAAAACTCTTTACTGTATTTTTTTTACTAGTTTGCAGTTCAAGAACTAATTTCACAGCATTTCTTTCCAATCCACATTTTTTTCCTGCTCAGACAGATTTCAAAGTCTTAAGTAGAATCTCTTCTTTTGAGTTAAGATATTTTGACTGATCTACTATATAGTCTAGCATAGACTGATTAAATTTATTCCCCAATGATGATATACTTACATCTTATCTGACAGCCAACAACATACCAAGAGAAAATAGATCATGTAAAGGGTGAATCTTTCACAGAAAGAGACGTGAAAAATCAGCTGGTATTTTCCCAAATAAAACATATGCCAGATTTATTAAGTAAAACATTAATATTACGTTATAAGAAAAATAGTGTTGAAATAAAAAGACTAAAAAAACCACAGAAAAAAACCAAACAGCAGTTTGTTTTCTTGTTTGTTCTTGTTTGTTTCTTGTATGATAAAAATAAATATAAAAATAAAATGTGAGACTGCAAGCACATGAAAATGATATGGTCATGTAGATTTTGCATAAACACTTTTAATCAAGTGAATTTCATACAACTCTGAGTGCACCGTGTTACTTAGATCAAATTTACCTTCTCAAGAGGTCTCTTTCACTACATTTAATAATTTTGCTTTGCGCTTCCACAGAGAAATAGAAAAGAATACTTTTTTCCATCACCTGTTGGAAAGCAGCTCTGTGGAAAAAGACCTGTGAGTCCTGGTAGACAACAGGACGACCGTGAGCCAGCAATGTACACTTTGACCAAGAAGTCCAATGACATCCTGGGATGCATCAAGAAGCGAGTGGCAAGCAGGTCGAGGGTAGTTCTCCTCCCCCTTTTCTCTGACCTGGTGAGGCCACATCTGGAGTATTGTGTCCAGTTCTGGGCTCCCTGGTTCAAGAAGGACAGGAAGGTACAGCAAAGAGCTACAAAGATAATTAGGGGACTAGAACATCTCTCTCATGAGTAAAGGCTGAGCGAGTGGGGTCTTTTTATTCTGGAGAAGTTAAGACTGAGAGGGAATCTTATCAGTGCTTATAAATACTTAAAGGGTGGGTGTCAGGAGGATGAGGCCAGTCTTTTTTTGGTGGTCCCCAGTGACAGGACAAGGGGTAATGGACGCAAACTTGAACATGGGAAGTTCCATCTAAATATGAGGAGGAACCTCTTTACATTGAAGGTGATGGAACACTGGAACAGGCTGACCAGAGGTGGTGGAGTCTCTGTCTCTGGAGACTTTAAAATGCCCCCTGGACAAGTCCTTGTGTGATCTTCTCTAGGTGAACCTGCCTTGGAAAGGGAGTTGGCCTCAATCTTCAGAAGTCCCTTCCAACTCCTTCCATTCTGTGATTCTGTTATCTACCTTCCATTCACCTTGTGCATGAAAAATGCAGAAACTTTCCTACTCTTATTTTAAATAGTTCACTGTAATGGAGTGGTTCTCAGTGATGACGTTAAGCCACCAAACCCCCCCAGAAACATGCAACAAAAGGAAGCAACAGAGAAGTAGTCGCACCATCAACACAAGAAGGAGCTGCCCGGGTGGTACCTGCTACCTGCCCAGGGAAGCAGGAGCACTTCACTGTCTGTGATCTTTCTTCTATCTTGTTCTTATTGCAACATCTGTGGAGCGCCACCACTTCACAGGTCCCAGTTTTAACATGGTGTGCTGTGAAAATAAGATGAGCAATTTGATCACATTGTCAGGTAGCATCATACTGTTTGTTAGGGGTTTTTTTAATTAGAAATGCATTAAACTTGGCTTTATCAGACAATATGCCATGCACAGAACTAGAATTAAAATGGTACTAATGCTAAAATGTAAAGCTTATTTTATTTTCCAAAGGTAGTATATCTGTCTTAGGCAGAAAATACTGTCTAAAGAACAACTGAAGAAGACTGCATAATGAGACTTTTCCAGTGAAGTGGTAAGCAGAAATATTATAAAAATAACCTAGAAGCTGTATTAATTTCTTGACTCCCATAAGCAGCTGTGTATCTCTACCAAGACTTTGTGTTTTTTCTTTTTGTGAAGGGAGAAACTTTGAAATGGAAGTGTATCAATGTCAAAATACCCATCCATACATATGTTTTCAGAATCTATGTCTCCAGACTTTATGTCCAGGGCAGATGCACTTTTTGGTATGGTATCTCAAAACCTTCAAACAGATGGACAGAAAACTGTCAGGACACAGGGACAACCCTCAAACAAAACTCAGAAATAAAATCCAATAAGGAATCTCATTTTAAATCTTTTTGTCTGGCACTACAAAGTCTGGGAACATGGGGAATCAAATTTTTGAAACACGGGAGGCCACAGGATAATCTTCATTCACCCATACCTAGTATCCATCACTCTCACCCATGCTTTTCTAACTGATCACCAGAACTCTGTTTCTGCTGCTGTTTAACTTTTGGTATGCCTTATGCAAAGCCTATGTGCTGAATGCTTCAGCTACCTTTCATATTCCTGATGGCAAGCAACAAACAAGAGCTTCCACGAGAAGAAGGACCTACTATCAGGCTTTCAGGAGCCCAACATTAATATTTGGAGCCATCCAGTTGTTATTTCACAGTATCAGCTCCAAAAAGCCCTGAGGAAGGAAAACAAACCTGGTGTAGGCTATGGACCTCAACAATGTGCCTAGAGGCAAAAGCCACAGGCAGCAATTAGATTCCAGGTCTTCATCAACAAAACATAAACTACTAAACATTTAATTCAGGCAATTATGCATTTTTCAGTAGAAGAAACTCCACTGAACAGTCAGTGATCTTTGCCATCATTCACTGCACTGTATTATGTCAGGTTAGATTATACTCCAGCACTACTCCACTGCAGATTATACTACAGCAGAAATGATACAACAAAATGCAAGCAATTAACCCACAACCCATCATACTGCGGTACACTGACATGTTAATATAAATCAGAAATCTAGGAGAAAAAAAGTCTTTCTCTTTTGCATAAAAATGCTTTGTTTTGTTTTAAACTTATCATTTTTAATTCAATAGGGGATGAGGAAAGCAATTCATACTATCTGCCTGAACTTTACAATCTCTGATATTTTCATACCTTTGATGATAAGTAAATATTTACACAGCTACAAGTACAATCTGCTGTAAAAATTACATTTAATTATTTTCCAAACAATTACACTGGTATATATGCCAATAAACCAATTTCAATAAATACACTAATTTTTCTCAATAAAACAATTATAAATTTATATTATTTGTGAAAATGGTGAAACAATTATTCTGGCATATATTTTGAATGTATAATGTATAGTAGAACAAACACATGCTCATTTTGTAATTTCACATTAATTTTTATTTTGATAGGCAACTACATATCTCATACCCACACATACTAACATAAATTCACTAATTTGTATTTTATGAAAGGTACATAAAAAACCCAGACACCGAATCTGTAAAAGAAAGTAAATTTAGTGGGAGGATGTGAATTTTGTCCCACTTAATTTTTCTCTATATCAGTTTCCAGTCCTTATTTGTGTTCTGATGAGTATCACTGTTCCTGAAATTTTTTCTCCTCACTCTTATTAAATAGCTTGAGACTGCTCTACCAGATCTACAGAATTGCCATACTATACCTGCTAGAGAAAATAAATTCAAATGTGCACCAATCTCCATCTGAACAGAAGCCAGTTAAAAGAGCTGTTGTAAAAGCGTTCATAATGAAACAAAATTTTTGAAAGATTTGCTTTGTAGTAATTTGGGAGAGAAAAATCAGTCATTTAAAGACTTTTCTGGAAAAAAACCAACAATAGTTAAATGAAATGGTCACTTACATTCATGTACAATAAAGCATTTTAAAGGGTGAAAAGATATGTGAAAAATGGGAGAGAACAAGAAATAATCACATACTGTTGATAGTATTTGGGGAATGTTTAATAAAGCTGATTTGAAATTTTCTAGGTATAAAACCAAAACAAATGAGAAAAGTATACAAAGGTATCTCAAACATTGAAAATCTAAGCAAACCATCCTCTAGTTTCTCTTTACTATCTAGATCATGCAATGAATATTCATTGAGAGGAAATGTCAGGATTTCAGTTCCTTATGCTATGAAATAATTGAGTTCCAGTGCAGTAAGTAAAGGATCTGCCACATCCATGTGAAATGAAAATCTCTATAAAGTCGATAAAGGCTCTCCCATAACCTAATACAAATTAACTTCATTAAGGCCATTCCACGAAATGAGGATAGTAGTTCAGGAGATTCACATTTTGGTTTTGGTTTTTTTTCTTCTATCACAGGCTTCAAAGTATCTTGCTTGCTTTGCAGGAGTTGGAGGAACTGAATTTCATTTCTGTAATCCTACAGAAATTCTCTATTCAAAATCACTGCAAACAGTCAGTCTTGTATTCTCTGCTAATGCAAGCAATCCTTCCTGAAATCAGTGTGAAGAAGGACTGAAGAAAGAGACTCAGAGATATATGTGTGTACAGACGGTGAAGTTTTCCTGATGATTATGCGTAACACAAAATATGTATATATTATGTTCCAGAAGATGTAACACTGTATTATGAGATCTTAACTCAGAAAACAGACATAAGTATATCTCACCCATTAATGGTACATCCTATAATTAACCTGACACTTTTGTAGCATTTTTCATGTAGTGCAATCATCAACAGCTATCTTATAAATCAGTATGATATTTGCACATCAAAAACTTAAGTTTTCATAATCATGCTCCTGGAAAAAATAAAGCTAAGTAATTATTATTCCTCATTTTACATAAAATTGAATACACTTAGAGAGTATGTTTAAGCATACACAACAAAGACCTTTAAATTCTCGCTCTTCTTGTTCTTTTAGGGCAATTTTAAATTTCTCTCCTTCAGATGAATGAAATTGCAGTCACATTCGCACGGTGCATATCGCGCTAAGATTTGGCCCTTACTTCTCTACTTCTATGCAAAGTTTGTTCCAGGTGCAAAGTCAAGATACCTTTCAAGATTCTTATTTTGCAACTCCCAAATATGAACATAAAGTAGAAGGTATATCTAGTGTAGATGCAGTGTTACACAGAAACCAAGCATAAAATCAAGGAAAGTCTTCTGAATTCCGTTGTTTGTTACAATCACCATTTCTTTGCCTCATCACTTAACACATTCATGTGCAATTCTGACACCCAGCCATTTGAATCTTTTCTTTCCTGAAAGTTGCACGGGTCATGCATTAACACATACGCTGTCCATTAACAAATCATCTTGCCATTGATTAGATGAAGTAAAAGTAACAGGCTGTTTCTGTCTCCAGGTTCCCCATCAATGTAGTAGCCATATACAAATAATGAAGAAAAACAGAACAAAACAAAATGAAACAAAACAAACACCAAAATTGTTCTATTATATGCTCTCTGTAAAGACACTGACACAATTGTGTGATACATCTAAACCGGTCTAATGACTAACAGCTACTCAAAGAAAAAGAAGATTCCCTTTTCTTGCGCTCTTTCATTTCTTGTTTGCATGAGCACTGTCACTTGATGGTGACAACAGTAAACCAGGGATTTAGACAGGCAGAAAAATATCCCCTTTTTTCATAGGTTTTGTTCTTTACTGGTTTAGCTCCTACAAATGGGCACAGAGACTAGTGAGAAGCCGTTTCAGCCACAAGGAAGTAGCAGGAGCAGACAGACAGATACGTGATTACCTCCTCCTGTGGAAACTGGTTCCTGTATTGCTTTACAAAAGTTGCATCTCTGCACTCTTATGTGAAATAAATGTATCTTATTTTATTCAATTTCAGGTAATACCTCTGAGGTCAGAGAGACTATGTAAAGTGTGCAAAGCTTTGCTTGCTTGTGTCTCGGGTTTTAGGGCTTGGTTTTTAGAGTTTTTCAGAAAAACAAAGTCTTATTTGCAACAAGAAGCAACCAATCAGCAATAAGGAGAGGAATGGAAAGGAGTTTCAATCCACATTACATCTAATACTATACAAAATTCAGCCTTTTTGTCATCTCAGCTATAATTAGAAACATGTCCCACATTTAAATACTGTAGACCCAGCCTCCCAAAGGAGACACACAAGTAGTCTTTATACATGTATACCATATTCACATGAGTAACTGCAGTAAGGACTATTATGGAACTATTTTTTAAAATAACCATCTGTAAGGAAAAACAAACTATAGTTCAGCAGATTATTAACCTGCTTCATCCATTGCCCTGAGTGATTAGTTACTATTCTGAACCACAACTGTCAAACAAGTGTGTGAGGGGTTCTTATTCCTATGTGAAAAATAAATAAAATTAGTGGTTATGATATACTATTTTCCAGACTAGGCTTTAAATCACTGTCCTACTCTTAAGTGACCAGGAAAACTGTTCACATAGCCTATTTGCTTTGTTCATACTGATTGACATGGAAAACAAATGTAGGTTATCTTCCTGCCACACTTCAGCAATTTCAGTATGTCATACCAGTCTCAGTGTGTCACTGTAGATAGAAAGTATACAAATAAACTTGCAAAATCTCTCACACACAAAAACCGACACACACAAAGTACTGTTGCATCGATAAGAGTTAGCAACTGTCACATTTAAGCAATCAAAAATCTTACACAACCACATCTAAACCAGGATTTCTGCCTAAGAATTCTCTTTTTAAATGTCAGACAAACATATATGAAAAGAAATACACTGTCCAGTTCCTTCATTCAATTAATTTTAATATTTTTCAATATTTGGATATTATGGATATATTGAAAATATATCCATATATCCATATACCACCTAGCAGCTGGTATGAAAAAACTTGAATTTCATTTTAGTATCGGTAATAGTGGTGATATACTGCTGCAGTTATCTAAGAACGTAAGCAATGTGAAGCTTTTTGTTAAAGATAAAATCTTTGATTCGACCAGTCATTACTGCAACTGGGAGAAAAGCAGACAAGATTGTGGGAACACAAGCTTCAGTTTGCTTGTGTGAACACAGAACAAAGCACACCATTTCAGCTCTGTGGGCCAGAGGGAGAACTCATAGCACAGACATCAGGAAAAGCAGAGGCATCTCCCATACCAGTCATAATCTCATTACCGCTGGCATGCAGCAAGCACTGACTCCCAAGGAAGCAATGGTAGATAACACATTGACAGGAACCCCACTGAACATGGTCTTTAAAGACTGGGTTTGGTCTGATCAGTGTTTTTCGAATTTCAGTGATAGAGGCTTTTTTATTATTTTCAGTAAAGATGACATCTGGATTTGAAACTGAGATATTTATTCTGATGATTTGCATACGTAGCACCTATTACAGTGACAACAAATGATGACATATAGTCTAGATATGACTGAAAATTATGATAAATTAAGATTATTAAATCATGTTTTAAATCATAATTAGAGTTGTCATGTGTTTTTTATCGAACAGTTCATTTACTAAAAGTACATTAGCCAAGTAGTGTAACTACTTTTGAAATCTAGTCAAATTCAGTTACACATTGAACCTAAAAGTGCATTCTCAGAGAAGTGCAAAAAAAAATTATTTCTACTTTTTTTTCTATTGTTATGACAAACTTAAGGGATTTTAAAAATCTTAAAAATCTTAAAAACAAAGTAAACTATTTTATTTTACTTGGAAAACAACCTTCTTGGTATTTTTCTTTTTTTTTTTTTTTTTCCTGCTTGGCCAGTGAACTGAAAAATCAATTACAGACACAGCTGTAATTCCTGTGTCCTCAGTGGTGACAATGAGGCATGCCATGGTTATGGTGCATCTCAGGAATGGCACTCATGCTGCTTTATTTTCCAGATGACACATGGGGTTGTGCTATAGAACCAGCAGGAAATAATTATAATTTTGTGCTGTCTTATTCTATACTATCATTACATTTCACACGGCTACTTAAAAACTTATTTAGCTATCCACACCACTGATGCCACACACATTTAAAACATTCATGTAGTTCAAAAGAGTGTACAACTAAAAATGAATACCAAAATTTTATTTTTAAAGAGCTAATTTTCTAAAGCAAGAAGCTGCCCTCTATGTCTCCTGGTGATTCTTTTTCCAAATACCCAGAACTGAGGATGTGACAAATAACCCTTACCTTAGCAGGGTCCTTGGCTAAACAGGAAGACCTTGGGGGTCCAGAGGAGCCCCAGGATGCTAATGAGCACCAATGGAGAACTCTGACCTGGTGTTTCCAGCACCATCTACAGGGAATGATCAGTCCCTGGACCTTGTAGGAAATCCACTGAGATGAGTCAGCTCAAGAAAATGCCTGCCCAGAAAGCCTTGCAGACGAACAGGAGTTATTGCATACAGGAGTCTAGGACCTGTTACTGAATGAAGGGAGAACAGAATTTTGAGATTGTGTGAAATTTGCCATCAGACATTTTGTGTAAATATGTGAGAATCATCATGAGATGCTTATTGGAAAGACCAGGGGCAGGGAATCGGGGTGGAGAGGAATAAGCATGAGTCAGTGAAGAGCACAGGACACAGTGAAGTATAAAGAGCAACAGATCAGCACAGTTGCCTGACTGAGCCTTGTGCTCAAACACTGCAAGCTATTCTACATTCTCCTTAAAGGCCATTTCTATTTGGTTTTGTGGGTGAACTCTTTTTGGGAATGGGTACATGTGAATGCCAGAGAAATTTAATCCAGACCAATTGGTGATAGATTAAGAGATCTGATTACCTGCAACCGGCATAGGATCACAAACATCATGGGCTCATGTATTCAAGTGAAAGCAACTGGCAATATGGGGACACCTCAGACCGGCCACCAGTCAGGCTGAGCATCTAAGACCAGCTACTGGAGTGATCTATTTTGTGTGTTTGTATATATATGTATATCCCTCCACTAGCAGACTTCAGTCCTGATCAGACAGAGAAGAGGAAGAATATTGGGCTGACCATTGTGTGATTGCTGTGTGCATTAATGTGGGTGTTCAGGAAAAGCATTTTGTTCTGTCTTCATTGATCTGTATGGCTGGCTTTGTGTCTGCTGTGCTTGTGTGAGTCTGCGTGTCAATGTGTTCATCTACATGTGTCTAAGGAGCACATGTTCTCAGCCTCATCACTGGCAGAACCTCGGGGATAAGAAGCTGCAGCTTCACATTTACTCAGCTACTATATTCAGCAAGCTCAACAGATGCGAGCATTAGAAGCCTTTTAAAAAGAAAAAATAATCAAGGGATACAGAGGCATCATTTGACAAAATCACATTTAACCCTCAACCTTTGCTTCTAAGAAATGTACACAGACTGTCAAAATAATTCCCTCAATTTAGGCATCTTACCAGCTAGATCAGCAGATCAATAGCTGTCGAGAGGCACATGCCAAAACACTGCAGTGAGTCAAGCAGAGAGTTGCCCTGTTCTATCAGAACAGTTCATCCTATGCCAGAGGTCATGCTCTTTTTCACTTGATTTGAGTAATGTTAGACATGTGGACAACTCATTCCCATGCAAGTATGTCCTAAAACCCTACAAACAAACTTTATTGACAGGGATTTGAGTTCTTATTTACAACATTCATATTTCCATGTCTTGCACCTCAGCTATAACTATTATGAGACTTGGGCACCTTGGGTACTGAGAAAGTCTACATAACCAGAGTACGCACTATGCTCTGCTTACAACAGTGGAGAATCAGTTTACCTAAGAAGGAAAGCATTAATTTCAATTTCTCTTTTACTCTGATGTCTCTTCAATGTTGGGACTGGTTCTCAGGTGAACTGCTAAAAAAATGGAGCTGATTGTTGGATGGATAATTTTTGCAGTGCCACCTGTAGGCAACACATACACACAAGATCCTGCCAAGTGCAGCCCCTCCCAGGTTTCTCAGATTCAATGTGGTGCTTTCTCTCCTGAGCAAATATTTTTAAAATAACAAGACCCATTACTGATAAGTGTTTATTCAGCAGATGTTAACCCAGCTCCTCTTATTGGGCTGCCTCTACCATGCAATTAACCCAGTTAGTCCACTTGGGTGAAGGATGGTTAGTAAAGTTCATTAACACCACTATGCGGAGAACATGTCTGGTAGCCTTTAAAAACTGAGCTAATGAATGGTTTGCCACAGTCACATTGCCAAACATACTTTTCTGCACAGTGCCAAAGAAAAATCTCATCCATCAGATTGTCTGCCAGCCACCAGTTATAGCCATCTGTGTGGGAAGATTTTTTCCCTTTTGGAAAAAAAATTAAGGAAAACTACATTCCCTGAGGAAAAGACCACTAATGACCCTGTGAGAACAAGCCTCAGATATTCTCATAGCAAAGCCTATGCAATGAAATGGACTGAATTATTAAGTTATCGCCAGTAAGAGCAAAAAATACTTTCTGGAATAACACAGCAAGCTGGCACAGTCCCAGCTGGTCACACAATCTTTACAAAGATAAAACCACAGATGGAGCACTTCATGTAGGATCTCTTGGACCTGGAGAGCTTGCAGCCATCTGACTTTATCCTCCTGGCCTTACAGAGGCTAGTTTTATTCGATCAGTCCTTTGGCAGGAGTGAGTCAAATAAGCTTATCTCCTCTCTCACAAAAGTCAGAGCCTTTTCATGGCAATGGCTACAAATGACACCTTCACACCAAACTTTAGTTAAAGACAGGGAACTCAAAACACAACTAATTTTCAGGTAGCCTGAAGGATAATTTCCTTTTCTTCATATGACCCCCTCTCAGCCTTGAACATTGCCCTCCACTGGTCCTGCTTTCACTTTTGGAACCACAGCGGGTTCAGAGACAAGATCACATGCAGCAATTTTTTGGGAACTGGCAGCTCTTTATATGTTCACTGGTTGAGAAGAGGAAGAGAAGAGGCTTCCACACATTCTCCCAGTCCTTACCATCTCAGCAGCCTGGAAGCAGCCAGCCTGCCAAGCTTCTCCCTGCCTACCACGGCAGGTGCTGGGGTAGAACTGCTGCATTGTAGCCACCCTGTTTGCTGAGCAGAACAGACCAGTGAGAAGGCTGACAGCAGCAGAGGCTGTGTGTTTCCCTACGGGCCAGAAATGGAGCTGCTTTGCTTTTCACAGGCAAGATGCTTCCCTCATTTCTCCTCTAGCAGCTGCAGGCTGACACCATCCATGAGATGAGCCTGTGTAGAGCTGGCAGAGAAATACTCAGGGCATGGCACAGTTTATAAATACTATAAGAAGTCAAAAGCCCCAGTATCTCTGAGGTTGTTATCAAACATGTTAAGCAAACGATATATTAAAGTGTGCAGACATTTTTGTAAATTAACAGGCTGAAGTTTGAGATTACTAATTATATGATTTCATAGAGAAAAAAGACCAATCCAGCTCTCAGGCACTCAAAAGAACATTTGGCACAAATACTTTTTATTCTCTCCTACTCTCTCTGTGGGCCTTCTGCCAAATATCTCGACTCAGCAAGAAACAGTAGCACATGTCTCAGAGCAGCCTTCAGCATCTGACAGAATACAAAAAAGCCCACATTTTTTCCTCACTCTCAAGGCTCCAGAAGTCTGTAGTTTACATAGTTTATGGGGAATATGTTTTCCCTGGTTCCTTAGATGACTCTCATTATTCATTTTCTTTTCTTACCAGATGACCCAAATGGTCCCAGGCACATTGTACTAGATGACAAATTAACATATTCTCAGGGACACATCAGGAAAAAAGAAACAAAAGGTTTTCTTTCTAACTGTGTATTTGAATTACCCTCTGGCACACAATCCTCACCTCACGTCTTAAGAAAAGTGCTGTGTATGGGAATCTCTGTGAAATAGGATTAGTGGAACAAGGTGAACAGGTAAATTCGATAGTCCTTTTGAACAGCGTAGCTTGAGTCTTCTCACACTTCCTAGAAAATAGTTCAAGAACCTGAGCAGACATTAGGTACCTCAATGAAGACAGGAGCTGAAGCCAAGGGAAAGCCAACCATGGTTTCTCCAAAGAAAAATGCATCTGGGTCCCTGTGCTCTCTTTCCGTCTCAACATGCATCTAGCTCCTTATGTGTGGCCTTGTTTCCACAGTGAAGGTATTAATTTATTAAGGTGCAGAAACTTATTTAGGTAATAGATCTTGGTACTGAGAAGGTTGAATCATCTTTAAGATCTTGAGTGTTGCCATGAATTACATTATCAAAGTCTTTATGTTTTATTCCACTTTAAAAAAAAAATAAAAATTGCTTAGTGCCCGTTATTCACCCCATGTTGATTCTTCAAGGTTAGAAAAGCAACAGCTCCCCAGATTTATTTAGAAAGAAGAGTAACAAGAAAGCAAGGACTTTCAAAGCAAGAAACACAAAGGTTTTTTTCTAAGGATAAATATGAGAATCACTGATTTAATATACATATTGAAGAACTATTAATCTGATCAAACCTAGACTACATGCTATATAAGAAGCACTCTGGGACTTTAGTGATGACCTGATAGAAACCACCCAGTGAGGTCACGGACTCTCAAAACCACTGCCATCTTCAAGATTTCTATTGTGCAGAATTTTTCCAAACATAATTTTCACAGTCATGAGTCATGCTATGTCCCTCTTCCATACAGAAAGGCAGTTATATATACCAGGCCCCCATTCATCTAGAAAGATTCTGAAAATATGTTTTTACATTCATATGCGTGTGTATATATATATGATGAAATATATATAATATATGATACAATATAAGATGAAATTTAACATCATTCATCCATAGAAAGCATTTTTTTTTTTTTAATTACACATATTAAAAACTCTCCAAGATTTTTCCTTGCTTGTTTGGCTGTTTGCCTAGTTGCTTTTAGACATAGTTTTAGTTAGTGTGTAATTTTTTTTTCTTTTAGAGTGTATTTTGGCCTTGTTTTGCTTTGCCTTATCTATTTTAATGACTGGATAGAATGGTATCTTTCTGCTAATTTGAAGTTTCTTTAATTTTGTAACATAACATTTCATTTTGCAGCTCTGTAAAGAATTTTTGTTTAATCTTTACTTAAATTATCAAATATATCTTGAAATATTTCTCCCACAAACTGCAGGCACATATAGGCACACTTGCCTTTCTGAAAGCTATATAACTAATTTTATTTTTTCCTTTTTATTTTTCCACCCTTGTCTTCCAGGACTTCCCCACAGTGCTTCAGACTCCCCCACATGTGTTAAGAGAAACTCCATAGGATGTCCCAGCACACAGTTCACCATCTGAAAGCAAGATCTCGATTTTAAGTTTCAGCTTGCTTCTGTAGAGCCCCAGGCAAGCTATTTGAAGTGCGGAGTCCAGGGAGGTACTTAACTCAGGTCCTTAGAAAGTAACTGCTAACAAGGCACATGTCTAGTCCTGTGAAATCACATCTTTCAGAGTGATCTCCCCTGCTACAACCTTCCTACTACATTATTGATTCCGTATAAATAGCGAGTCTCTAAGCCATGGGCATGATGAATCAATAAGTATCTAGACAGAGTCTATGAATTGAAACTGGATGGCCTGGGAAGAGGCTGGCTATTCTTCAAAACAGAGAAAAAGCAAGCACATTTCAACAAGCAAAAGAAAAGAGGATAAACTGCCAGGAGAACCATTCAGAGCTGTGCAATCAAGAATCCTTTTGCTCTAGGACTCCCTGAAGATAACGCTTTCAGATATCTCTTCTTGCTGAAAAGCTATCTTTTAAGATGCTCCTAGCAGACTTCCTGTCACTTGTTTCTGAAGGACCTCTGGTTAATAGAAGCTGTTGATACGAAACATATACACCATTGCTATCCAAAGTCAGAAGCTGCAAAAACATCAGAGATCCCAGAACTCCAAAAGTGTGCTTTGTAAAAACTGCCAGGTAATGAAAGCATGTGAAGTAATTCACACCTTCAAGAGAAACGTATTTAAAAAGCAAGTTATAGGGGAAAAAAAATCATAATTATTCAAGGAATTCCTCAGAGAATGAGCACATGGCTTCATGCTTAGCATTTTCCCTTCCATGTCTGCAGAAGCTCATACAGTGCATCCAGTGATAAAAGAGGCCATGCCAGACCAGCTCATGATCCCTTTTCCTTACTGGCCATCCATGAAATAAGCCAGGCACCTTGTGTTCCTATACCACTGTTGCGATGCAAGTGCAGAGTGCAGCAGAACTCGCTGGGCAGATATTTTGTATGAGCTTTGCAGGAACATAAAAAGCATACCTGGAGCAGGATGTAAGTAAATCATTAGTAAACTAATTTTACATTACCTCAGACTGGTCAATGTTCAATGCAGCCTTCTGCATTGAACATGAAATTCCCAGACCAGTCAAACAATCATACCTCCTACCATGAAGCACAAGGAAGGCTACAGTACTGTGCTGCTGAAAGAGATAGTGAAGGGGCCACTGTGCAAGGCAAGCTTCCTACACCTCAGCAGCTCCAGTTCCCAGAGCTTCTCCTTGCCATGTTACATAACACCCAGATCCACCCTTCCCCCACAAAAGGCAGAGCAATAATCCCCTAGTCACCGTGAACCAGGCACCCTCCGAGGTGTGCTGGTGCCAGAGACTGCTCGTGCCACAGGCAGAGTGTCCACAGCTCTCATACCTTTTGCATCACTGTAAAAGGGGCGAGCCATCAGGAAGCAAAGTTTAAAAAAAAAAGTAATAGCCAACTTTTACTTCAAATGTTACTAATAGGAACTTGCAAGGAAGCACTCTAATATATAGGCAAATCACCACCTAAACATAAAATGATATCATCCATATACTAGCTGTATACATTTTTATGGCTGCATATTCTTTGATCTTTTTGCTACTTTAACATCAGATTTTCCTCACAGAGATCAACATTAGAACCTCAAAACTTCAACACTTGGATCGTTCTGAAGAGTGAATTTTAGTTAACTGAAATATCAGTAGATTGAGAAGCAGTTGTTACCTGTGGGCTAGGTTGCACACGCTCTTTCAAGTCCCAAGCGCGAAGCTGAATGCCATGTACGGTACATAGTAGTACAGTGTATTTGTCTTCCAGCGACTAACAACATGTCAAAAATGACAGCAAATGAGTGACCATTTATAAATATCTGTAGGGCTGTGCCTCTTTTCAAGGTCAGATGAAATTGTTATGGGGAAATAATCAACTACCCACAATTCCTTAGGAGCATCTACACTGACTCACAACAAATATTTTTACTGCTTTAGTTCTAAAATGCACACCAGAAAAAAATATAATGAGTGTTAAATAACCAACCAGGCCTATAGCACTAATATTTTGTGAAGGGAGCCAAGCATAATCTTCTTCAGCATGCAGAAGCCTGTCACAAAACAACAATTGCCTTCCCCTTCAATTCACCACCTTAAAAACTGAACAGCAAGGGGATACATGGTAGAATTTGACAAAACACTGTTCATGAGATACCTTGTCTGATCACATACACAAATCTAGTGGGACTTTTCTCTTCACAGAGCTCACAAGTCAGGGAAATCTTGAGAATAATCCTAGCGCATATCCTCCAGGTGCAGCTGCAGTTAGCAGAGCATTGTAAAACAAAATAAAAAGGTGGGGAAATCAGAAACTGAAGATGCAGCAGAGTGAGACAATCTTTCCTGACTTCAGTGGTACAACCTTGCTTTAACACCTAATTCTTAATGTGAAAGTGCTGCATTGCCTTGGATTTGTATTACAACTGAGCACCTATATTTTCTAAGGAACAAGACCCACAGTAAAAAAGTAAATATGGACACTCTGAATTTCCTTTTATTTCATACACAGCTACACTGTTATTTGTGGTTTGTGACTGCTCTTCGCTTGGATTTTTAGTTTAGCATTTGTATTATTCACCATATTTGCTATCTGATTATTTCTGATCCTCTGCCCCACCTATTCCAAGCAGTGGCATGTTCATCCACATTTCCCTTCCTGTACTGTCATTTCTAGAGGCTAGCAATGCACATATTACATGAATATGTTGTCAGCTGAATGAACAAAAACTAAATTTCAGCAGTGCATGCATGGTTCGGATCACCAAAAGCAATGTATAGCAGTGTCTGAACCTGCAAACTGCAGAAATGATGGAGTTTTGACCCTACTTATTTTTTTTGAGTGATATATATATATGCATACATATATACATATACATACAGTCAAGGACATATAAGAGAGTGTCTCTAAGGAGAAGTATCCAAAACTATAACACAGCAATGCATCTGGACATTTTTGTTCACTTTCTGAATCTTTTATTATAACAACAAAGACAATGGGGTTTCTGCTGTTTTCTACAAAAGCAAAGACACTTGTCACTATAGATGCCAAAGCTGTAGACTTCCAATGTAATCTGAGCTGGACATCCCTGTATAATCAATGCACAGATAGAGAAAGGAGCACTCCTAGGAGGTAATACCTGAATTTTAAGTGTGCAAGAACCTACATCAGCAGAGACATGACTTGGTCCCTGGTTATTCCCTTTCTTTGGGGAGATTGCCCTCATGAGAATCTGATGTTACTGCAATACTGAAACAGGCCTAACAGAAGGTCAGTGCTCCGTAACCATATCTGCTCTAGGACTGATAAAATATCTGTAAAACTAAAGCAAGCTTACATCCACTGAATTATCCTCCACTGTAAAGCTGACCTCTAAGATCTCAGACATTTGCCAGGACTCAGCAGAAGAGTCACTTTCAGGTCCAAATTTAGCACTAAAGTCAGAGGAAGACACAAAAGGCCATTGAGGAACATACTCCCCTAGCTATTATTTCAGCAGCTTTTAAAATGTTACTGGCTACATTATGAGCACATCTAGACTGATTTTCAAAGCTCTCTTTAAACAGTGAACTTTCTCCTTCAGAGAAAAAAAAATAAAGAAATTGAAACTTAGGACTCAGACTGGCCTCCTGGATTTAAAAGACACCACCGATTTCTTTCCTCGTTTCCACTTTAAAAAAGATACAGTGAAATAGTCTGATGCTTTTAAATACCACTATATAGCTGTAAAATAACACTTCCAAGGTTTTCTCCAGGTTGTCTGTAAGAAAGAAATCTCATGTGTCCCATCTGTCTCCCTCTTAATTACTAATTCTTGCTATTCATGAACCTAGGAGATTTTTCCATAAAATAAATGAAGTACAAAATAAATGCCAAACATAAAAACTTCCTTAAAAACTACTCAAAATGTTACACCCTAGTGATCATTCTTATGAAAAATGGAGTGGCATTTTATCATTTAACACTCCTCTCCTTCAACACTCTATTAGGATAAGCTACAATTGGGCATTTTCTCATATTTTCAGTGTCGGTCTTAATGCTGCCTATATGTAGACTGTTGTATTCCTAGCACCCAGCAGAAAAGCAAATGAGTTAATAATTATTCCTACAGACATGTTCAGACAATAGAACAGATTTTTAGGAGAGCTTTTCTGACAGCCAAAATCAGTCTGGTGAGTGGGACTTCTGACACTTTTTTTCCCTTACTCAACTGTTTAGTGTGATGGTTTTAAATATGAGTTCTTCACGGGATTTACTGTATAAAAACATTAAAAAATGCTCAGTAGACTTCATTATCTTTGAAAATAGAAGCAAAAACTAGACTTGAGAAATGTGGTTTCTTCAGCAAATTCATTATTTTTAACAGTACTTCCAGTATTTACTATCAGTAGTTCCCAACAGACTAGCATTGTTTATTTCAGAAAGATGAAAAAAAAAAAAAATGGGGGCAAAGTGCTGTCTGTGATGAAATAAACCACATAAACTGCAAAAAGTAATAGTGCGACTTCTATATGCCATTCAGACTAATTTAGTTTTGCTCTGACTTTCAGAAAAAAAAAACAACACAAAACAAAACAAACTCAAGTAATAAATGCTTATAACAAGAACATAAAATGCTGATAATATATTAATGGAGGTCTTAGTCCTCAATAATTTTTTAAAAATTGTGATTTCCTATTTCCAAAAATAGTTGATTGATTCTGAATGTTTTTTTGGTATCTCTACAAAGAGGAGCTGTTCTAGACCATGGCGTTTTTTACAGGCAAAAATATTACACCAATTTAAAAATTCTTTATTTTTCTCTAAAAAGTATGATTTACTTCAGATTTGTGAAGTACAATATGCCTAAACCCCTCTCTAGTGGCTAAGCTCTTTTCTTCAGTCATTTTCTTCTATACAAGCTGTTTGTCAGAGTAAACCCAGAAAAATGTCATGACAGTAATGTTGTGGCAGAAGGAGAGTGAGAAAATATAGTGTCTTTAAATTGCTTACTAGAAAATGCATCTAATGACGCAGGGCAAAAAATAAAAAGACAAAAAATGTGTAAGACTGGTGAGCACTGTCCTTGCACTGGTGTAATAGGGATCCTTCTAATTCCCCACTTTTTAGCTGTTTAGATCCCATCCCACCCCATCTTCTTCCCTAACAGTAGGCAGAGGACTTTATTGCACTTCATTCTCACAGTCCCCAAAAAGCAGTGTCCAGGGATGGTGTGAGAGCAAAGAGTAAAGCCTTTGCGCTCATCTAAACTATACTATGAACAGATGTGACATAAGTAGGATGAAAGGTTAATTGTTTTCTCAAGTGTTTCCAGGGCACAACCTCTGCAGGATACCCTTTGTGTTCTGCAATTCAGCCTTCTAGTATACCATGTATTGTTATGATGCGGGACAAAATATGTGAAAATATGCATTATTTACTTATCATAAATGAGATTTTCTGAATTTTGCCATGTTCTGAAAAGGTAAACATAGGCATGGAAACAGCATTTTTATTCTCCTAAGGTGTTTTTTGAAGCAGAACTACAAGGAAAAGAGAGATTTACACAGCATTCATATGCACAGCATGCAGCAGTGTTACAAGATGGTACAATATTACTCTTCCCCCTTCCTTATTTAAACTTATATCTTCTCTCAGATACAGTTATATTTGATCTTAATATCTCTGGCAGATGTTCTGGGGTGAATGATGCAATTAAGAAACCAAAATTCCCATTTCTTCCAGATGCTTGTTTTCTCAATATTCACTCACTGGAAATATATTTACTTTCCACTCTGCAGTGTCTAGCAGTTAGCACACCTTCTGGGTTCCATTTCACAAAATTTCCACAGTTAATCTGACACATGCCAATGCATCTTAGATTAAAGTTTAGCATTGGTAATTTTTTTTTTTTTCTATCAGTAGTAAATTTACATAACATAACAAAACTGAGCAAAGTTTTAAATAAGTATTTTACTTAAGTATTTTCATTTTGGTGTTCATAGATACAATACTCTCTGCTATCTGTCATCTTTTAAAAACAACTTTGGTTTTCATTAGTCTTCCAGTTCACTGAAGGAATCTAATAATGATTTCAGTCTTTTCTATGATGTTTCTTTTCACTGAGATGGAATTACAGGCTTAACTTCTTCATCCTTACTCCCCTCTCATAAGACACACACATTGTCTTGGGTTCAAATTCTGGATCCAAAGCAATTCTGACCTTCCCAGTAACTCAGCCAGGCTCCTACAATCCCTGGGTCTCCTTGAGTCTTGGAGCACAGACTCAGCTGAAGCAATTTTAATAATTTGCATTTAAAAATACAATGCACCCAAGATTTCTGTTGGTCTTAACAGAACACTTTTCTTTGGCATATCCTTTCCACAGCTCTGCATTCAACCGGAATAACTCGCACATTCAGCTTAATACTTCAGTCATTCAAGGACACTTAATATTGAAGCCACAAGTGTTTTGCAAAAAGAATTCTAAGTCTACTGCATTTACTTGAGAACAATTTGAGTACAAGAGTTATACAAATCTATGGGGAAAAAAGAACAAGACAGACTTGGCAGCTCCTGCCTCAGCCTCCTCATCACTACAGACAGAATTCTTGCTCAGTCTGGTAAAAGTGAGCTGCACAAAGCACACTGCTCTTTTATGATTTTCCTGCTTTCTGTTATCTAAACCCCTAAGCCAGCCTCCATTCTCCAGTAAGTATGCTGTGGCTTTGCTCCCATCTATGTGGAGAAGTGGGGTTTTCTTGGTCACAGTTAAATGGTACTTTCACATTTTAATGGCAAGATCAAACTTTCCTCTGCAAATTTATTCCTGACTTTCCATGTAGTTTAGCTCAACAAGGAGAAATGGAGCAAATGTCAAATCCAGGTTTTATAACCAAGCCTTTTTTAACACAACCGAATGACATTTGCAGAATTGTATGCAGATATAAATGAATCTGTCACAGACCAAATTTTGTTGGCTTCTGAACTGCAACATGTGACTGCATTTGAACAGCAGAAATAAAATAAGACTTTTATAATTTTATTAAGATGTTATGATGCTGATACAGAAGAAGAACTATTGGACAGAGAGAACAATATCCAAAATGAGTCCTTCTCCTAAAAGACATTCCAAAAGTTCCAGAAGATTTCCAATAGGTTGCAAACTTTTTGGTATATGAATTCAGGGAAGTATTCACACCTACACTGAAAGCTTTACTTCCCACTTTTTGAAAGGAATGAGCTCAGAAGGTGTTTTAGAGCGCCTAAAGAGATGTCTAAATCTGGTAGCCATGGAAAATTCCCTGAGTTTTCATTTATGTTTGAAAAGTGCCTACTATTTTGTGAAGCTCCCATGAATAAATGATAAGCTTTTAAAAACACAAAAATGGTGCATGTAAGCTATTTCATCAGTGATGACCTTGCATTTTTCTCTTTCACTCAAGTCTCTCATATCACTGCATGCATATGCATGCAAATATACATGCATATATAACCAGGCTTTGCTGCTTTGGAGCTCTTGGTCTGGGCAGATTCGGCTCTGAACAATTCCCTGATCTTCTGAAAGGATGAGATTCTTTTACAAATGTCTACTACAGTGGAAGACTGCCCCAGTGAGCTTTAGAATGGTAAATCACTCTTATCCCTGCAAAGAACAGAACTAAAAATTTTTGTTCAGAAAGAAACTTTACAAATTACAGTCCAAAACACATGAAGGATTTTTCTCCTGCTGTTCCCCAGAATAGCTGTTTCTGAACATTTCCTTGGCAATTGTACGACTAAAGAACAGCTGTTCTAAAATATGACATTGTACAAGCAATTACTTAACACTGCTATGGAGTAAATTCAGTGAAGAGAGGCAACATAGAAGGGTGTGGTCTTTAGACACCATCAGCAGAAAATTAATGCAGAACAAAATTAGATTAATGTATCCCCTGAATGTTATGGAAATAATCTCCCCATGGGATGCGATTTTCCAGGTACAAACCTCCCAGTCTGCATATGTGAAATTTCCTGAGTCGGATAACAGGGTGTACAGTAGATACCAGCACACATGGCACAGTCATCACTGCATGTATGGAATCTATGTTGGATGCATGGAATGTATATTGGAAAACCTGAGGGGACGATGCAGAAAACCGTAAGACCAGCACTGGGTTATGTGGCCTCCATACTGAAACCAGATCTACACTTTGAAGATAGAATCTGTCCTTATCCTGCCATTACATTAATTTTACATATCTGGATACTCTTAAGGATCAGACACTAATTATAATGTGATATTGTTTAATTATATTTGACCTATAAAAAAACCACAATCTTAATGTGTTAAATTTGGAGAAAACATCACGTAAGGGAAACTGTAAACTATTCAGATTTTCTTTTTAATTATATTCTTGTTTGATAGTCCCAGACATTAATAAAATTTTAGGAGCATTTATCTGAGGAAAAAGACAGGAAAAGAAGAAAAGTTGTTATACTAGTAGAGAAAAATCTGCTTGGTTTCTCTGCAAAAGAAAACTGGTTTTGGGGTCTTGGACATAAACTCTGTACCAAGCATAACCTTACAATATACCTCAAAATAATCCTACCACCTGAGTTCTAAAGTTGTCAGAAGACCCAGGGACAGTTTTTCTACAGTGCATGTCAAATTCTGAGGCTTTCAACTTCAACCAGAAGGCACGTTCAGAGCTTTCCTGCACATAAGGATTCCCACTTTTGGGTAACTCAGTCGGGTCTTGATATTAGCATTAAGTATTTATATAATTAGACAGAAAATGGCATTTCCTCAGAAGGTTTTATTTGTGTAAACTCATTTTGATATTTATCATTAAAATTTTGTAATCACTTTGGGATTACAAGATCAGGCCCAAAATAAAGAACTGCTAAGAACTTTCCTTTTATTCGTTTTAGAAAAGCATCAAGAAATCATAATACTCAAACACTAACATAATTATTCTTAAAGTGATCGGTATAAAGGAAAATGCATGTCTCATGACTCCCTAACTTCTCTCTCCACAGCTGCCTTAAGGACAGTCAAGTTTCATCACCAAGGTGGCAGTGGGAATTTGTGCAAAAATGAAGGCAGACATTTGCTGTGATGGAGTTGGCAGAGCAGACAAGAAATAGGCGTAACTCTGCTATTGCCATGATTTCTGCATCCATAGTTCTACAACCCTTAGAACAATTGGCATCTTGGCAATCAGAAAATATTTTCCTTTATGGCCTGGCAGAAGGCCAAGAAATGTTATCTGCTGAACAGATATTGCATTCACATTTTAGATTACAGTGACAGATACCAATATGAAAGTGTTTGACTGACTTTTCTATTTTATCTTCAAGCAAATGGCAATTTTGGCATCAGGTTCTGATCCTGATATGACTGAAACTTTCAATTAGTGCTCAAGCTAGATAAGAATATCTAATATCTTTCTTCCCCATGTCTGCTAGAATAGCTATCATCTTTCTTTGCTTCTATATTTAAACATCAATTACACTCAAAATTAACTTAGTGAAAGCTGCACACAAATTGTTCTCATTTAAGAGAATCTATTGCTGGGACAAACTTCCACAAACTATAAGATTATCCATGTTTGAGACATTTATACACTGACATCTCAACACGGAGTCACGTGTTATCGCAATAGAGCTACACACAGGTGACTAAATGAGTAACAGTCAGTGTATAACTGAAAGGAGAAAGTTTGTGTAGGAGCAAATCTATTGAAAGGATCAGAGAATCAATGGTATTTTAAAGGCACAATTCACAATACTAAGAGCTTGTAAAGTATTGCAGAAAATTCACCAGCATGTCCCAGGTCCCTTGCACTGCCCTAGTGATGCAATAGAACTGCAGATAGAACATAAATCACCTATTAAGACATCTAAACAGCTGTCCTAACTCAACCAGTGAATTTCACCCCTTCTGCATGAAGCAGGCATGAGGGCATTGAGGCAATGCACACAGGCCATTACCAGAACTTTTTACAAAGTGCTTTATTATCACTCCTCAGAACAAATCATTTCCACAGCCTTGGGGTCAGGCAGAGCCAGGAGCCTGTCACATGCTGATTCAGTGCAGTGTTGGCATTACTACATCTGCTAAGAGAGCCCAGCTGAATGCTAAGAAGCCAAGAGAACAAACTTCCACCACCCCATCTGTCTACAAAGGCTACAAATCCTTCAACCCTCCAGAACCAGGCATAGCACTGCCCATACTGACCTATGGGATCACATTTGATTAAATTTCTTCATTATTATGAGATTTCTTTCCCTAAAAAGAGTTTACATTCTCAGAGATACACATGGGACATGTTAGACTATATGGAGCCCTGTTCAGGGCATGCCACTGTTTGGTTCATTTTCCTGAGACAAAACAAGACAAATTTAAACATAAGACTTAAAAGCTCTTCCAGAGCAAATAGAAATTTATCCAAAATTATCCAAAGGAAATAAGATACTCAGTGACAATTATTACAATTAAGCTGCTTTTCTAACTCAGTTCTGCAAAGATTTTAAATCTTCAGCCAGTTCCTTAGGCTTTTCAGGACTGTCCTGCACATTTTATGTGTAGCCATCTCACAAAATAAAAGGAAAGACACCTGATGAACAGAAAAGAAGATGACCACTAATGAAAGTCCATCCACGGACATAAGGACATAAGCACATCAGTCCTACCTGAAAGTGTGCCACCGCTACCACAGCATTTCTTGCTTGTCATAGTCATATATACTCTCACTCATGTGTGGGCACAGGCTATATCCTGCATCACAACACTGGTGCCAGCAGTGTTTCTGTCCCACCAAGGCAGCTAAGAAAGTCAGAGTTATCCAGGAAGGGTAACCTAACTGGCAGCTTTAGAGGCTCAGTAGCTCCTTCATTCAGCTGGGCTTCAGAACAGCTACTCCTCAGCAAAGAGAAACCAAGATTCATTTTCTCCTCTTGAACAGTAAGAGATTCCATCAGACTTTTAATTTAGTGCCAATTCACAGACAAGTAGTTGCAGCAGTTCTGCATCACAAAGGATAAAGGGTTTAGTTTGTTTTAACTATATGATATGCATGAAATTAATAAGTTCAGCTTCTGAGATAGTTTTTTTAAATGAAAATAAATTGTCATAGAATCATAGAATGGTTTCTTGCCTTTTTGTGTAGTAAATCCAAACATATTTATTTACCTAGAGTGTTTTCTGGTTCCATAACAAATTATTTCCAGCATGAAAACATTCATGATTAGCCGTATTTTTAAGTAGCTTTTTATTTATCCATGGATTAAAAAATTAAGATAAATTTTATTGGTTTGTATTTTGAGGAATATTAAACTATGCTCAGACTCAAAAGCACCCTTATTTTTTTAGATTACCTTATTGTGTTATTAATGTAACAGTACTTAGTAACCACAAAAAAAAAATCAAATAAGTCTGAATTTTCAATAGACTTTTTAGTTTTAAGGCAGAAACCATGCCTCACAGTAGCCTTTTCTCTACAAAGGGCTTGTAAAGAGCTATCAGTATATTTTTTCATGGAAGAATCAGTCCAACACTTGCAACCTTAAACATGGGCTGTGATACAACACTCACCAAATCAATTCGTGTTCCCTATGACAGAAATAGCAAACAGTCAGTGATGCTGAACTGATGCCTGCCTGCCATATCTGTCAGTGAACACTCTGTTTGCACAGGTTTATTTGTTTTCCAAGGGCTAGAAATAAGTGGGAGGATCAGGATCAGTCTTCTAATAAAATAACCTTATGGATTTCTTTCAGCCACCCTCAAGGTATATCAGTTTTTAGACTCATAACCTTGACAACATCCTTTAGGAGATTTATATGCCACTCTTTGTCTTCTCATACATAGCTACTGCAGCATAAATGGATCTGGTACTGTGGGCTGATTCACATTATACACATGTGCTCAGGTAAAGCACAGACCACTACAGTATCAGGGCCCCCAGCAAAACAAAGCCAAAGCAGAGATTCTGTTTCTTTTCAGAAGGCAGGAAAAATGGACTGCAAGTATGTGGACACCCAGGAGCTACACAGGAGAACTCATAATACTGTGCAGCAAAAAAAGTGATTTTTTAATTTTTTTTTTAAACACTGTGCTTGCTTATCTAGTTTAGTTCTTAGACTTTCTGTCCAGACTGATGAAACTTTAACAGTTAGCCAAAGGAGCAGGTTTGTCTTCAAACCAGTCTCCTCAAGAAGAAGAAGGGTGGACTTGGCACCCATACACCCGGCACTGAAAAGCTGTAATCTGAAATTCAGTTTGTAACAGTAGTGTCTGCTCAACTGGACCTTAGAGCCTTGTTCCCCATGCCCTGCCTCAGTCTCTGCATTTCTACTGCTGACTTGGGATTTCCTGTTTGCACCGTGCATCCCTGAAATAAGCACAACAAGCCTAGGGACAGCCTGTCAAAAGTCAGCTGTTTATATCCCTGCTGAAGGCTGCCTGGAGACCAGAATGCCCATTAAACTATTTTTCACACATTGATGTTTCCCGCTTTTCCTTTGCCTTTCCTTTTACAGTAGCCTTCATAGAAAGAGATGGGTTCAAGAGCTGGTGCAACTGATGCATAATATGACTAAGTCAATAGGAAAGTAAAGATTTTTTAAAATGTAGATTATCGATCTTTGAAATTATAAGGGCTCCTTTAAAGTCATTAGGGTTTCTTCTGTCAATATGTTAGTAAGGACTTGTGTAAATGAAGAGTAATGATGCTAGGGATAATTATCGCTGAAGAAAGTCACATATTTCTCACTATTTGGAAACTCCTTGCAAAGGTGAACAGTGTCAGATTTTCCTTGATTTACCTTAGCTCCATTTCTGCTGTTAGAGGGAAAATTTTGTTTACATAATGGGAAGTTAAACTTCCAGTTTATTTGGAAATCAGTGGTAGCTGAGCTGTGTATCTCTGATTTGTGCTTTTTAAAATAAGCCCCTGTATACAGTGAATGCAGATGATTTGCACATCTACTAAACCCGCAAGCCAAAATACTTCTGAATGGGTTTTTTTATTTCCAAAAGAATCTGAACACATACAATAGTTGCTTTTCTAAATTAAACACTCAAGTCATGTTTCTTATTATTGTTCCCTGCAAGACTTTATGCATATTGCTAAAGGGGTGAAAAGTTAAAACTTAAAAAGAAGCAAAGCTTTTTGTTAACTTGCAGGAATGTAAAGAAGTCCCTGCAGCTAATAAACCTGATTTTTCAGGGGGTTCATGTGCATATTTTTAAATCTAAAACCATCAAATTCAAAATTTCTCAAGTTATTTCTTCTCTAAAGCTGGGGTTCAAATGCTGAGTACTGTCCCCATAATTAATGGCATAGCTCTGCTTGGGTTTCCCTTGCATAAATATATCTGGAAATCTAAAATTGGTGTGGGATCACTTCATTCTCAGTTATGAAGCCCTAATTCCCCAAATAGTCCTTAGGATTACAATTTGTTTCCTCTAAAGACCTGGTGACAGATTTTACTCATCTTTTTTTCAAAAACAGTAGCAAGCATACCTTGATAAAGTTTGAATTGGACTGAGGTAATCACAGCTTCACCAGCTTTTGTGGATGAAATCAGAATGATCTGGAGATGGGTTTGTTTTTTTTTTAGAAAGATAATGAAATACAAAAGAATTCTGAATCCAGGCTAGAATATCTTGGCTCTTTCCCAACAGACAACTAAACTGGCAAGCCACAGCACAAATCCATGTTCTTGTTCAGAGAGGGAACAAAGGCTGAGCAAAGGGTGTCCGCACAGTTCCTATCTGGCATGATGCCCATCTTCAGTAGCCTGCAGGACTGCAGGACCACATCAGATTCTGTCTTGTCTGCAGCCGAACTGCAACTCACAAAAGATGTTGCAGAAAGTGTCTATGCATCCTGAAGTCCTTACTCATATTTTGAGGAAAGGTATCTTCACACAGCAGAAAAATGTCTAGCAGCTAGATATATAAAATACCTGCTCATGAAATCCTATCGCCATTTCATTTACATGAACAGAGGAAGATGAGCTGACTGGTGTTAATGGAATCCTTGCCCAGTATTTAACTCGTTAGCTCTCGGTAATGCTAGTGTCCCACCCTTACTTTTTCCAAGTTGTTAGTGCTTACTCTAATCTCCAATAATCAGATAAACAGCCCACAGACACTATATGAAGATGAGAAGTGGACTTCAGAATTATAACTTGAAATGTGATCTGCTGTATATTAGCGAATAAGAAGATATTAGTGCATGAATCTTGACTACTTGTTCCCTGCATTAGAGGTTTACAGGAACACACACACACACAGTCACAGAAGACCCTTTTACAAGCCTCCATAAACCATCACTGCTTCTACTAGTACATATACATTTTAAGGGCTGGAATGATCAAAAGGAAACAAATCTCACATTGTCACAAGCTAATAAAGTTCTTGGTCTGTGCTAGGAACAAAGCATAGAAGACAGACAACACTGCAAAGCAATATTTTTTTTTTTTTGGTGACAAAACAATCATATTGAGCAGACATTATCTATGAAGTTAGCATTGACAGATAACTGCACACAGCTGCAGCATAAATGTTACTAAAAAGTATTTATTTCTAAGGTTCATTCCAGGAATTCTTTTGTAGTACACATATGTGCTATCTGATGCATCTATTTTTATGAGACAAGCAGCAATCATTTGATTATTTTTTTTTTACTTTACAGTCTTTTTTTTTTTTTAACCATCTTTTTTTTCAACTGCACCATTATTACAAAATTACCTAAATCAGAGAATGATCAAAAGGAGACTCAAATACTTAAATCCTCAACAAATTAATTAAAGTCTATCCACTGAAAATTCTCCTTTGGTACTGATTAGTAGACCAATATCAGAAGACTCTAATAGGCATAAGGAAAGAAAAGGCCACTCTGAATTTGTTGACAGAGGCCAGAGGTATGACAGTATAATAGAACATAACAGATTTTCTTACCTTTATGATGATTTGCCCCAGATGCCAATTTCCCCCACAGCGTTACAACAAATATTATTATTAGCAGTTTTCCTTTTGTTGCTTTCTGTAAGTATCTCTTATTCATCCTGAAAACAAAAATACA
Organism: Chloroceryle aenea; assembly: GCA_013399075.1. Classification (NCBI taxonomy): domain Eukaryota; kingdom Metazoa; phylum Chordata; class Aves; order Coraciiformes; family Cerylidae; genus Chloroceryle; species Chloroceryle aenea. Next base: position 79,741 of record VWZY01012569.1, read on the forward strand.
CAAAAATAAGTATTTATCTTAAGACTTCTTTAATAAACATTTTTTGTCTTCATTTAAGGAGAATTCAAGCACTTTTTTAAAGTGTCTGGGTGACAACCCTTAAATCTTAAATTCTTCTTAGTTCTAAATGAGGTACATCACATAGAGAGCATCAGTACAACCTCCCTCCCTGGTGTACCACCCTTTCTCCACCCTGCTCAGTACCAGAAAAATGCAACATCTCCCCTTATCATGTTTCTCTCAAGGTGCAAGCAGTGTTCATAACCACAGCAGACTCTAAAGCTGGCAAGAAGGATGAATCCATACAGCCATGCAGCAAGTTTTGATGAACAGAGCAGTTATACTGTTGTGTTTAGGTCCAGTCATGGTCCATGTGGCTCTCTCTGACCACACAGTGGAGTTTTTAGCTCGTGGGATTGCAACTTTTTTTTGATTCTGCTCACAAACCATAAGGAGAAAACTGATTCAAACAGCCCTCCAGCACACATACTAACCCTCCCACAGAGAAATACTGTTAGTAAGACATGAGCAGTTTGTAAACATGGATTCACTAGTGTCTCTCCTGTCTATCTCTGGGTAATGAAAAGATTTGATTTACTACACCAAGGGAAATTACACATAGCTACCCACATCTTGCTCAGTGATGTTTTCACTGTGACAGCAAGCCACTGCATTGGTTCAAGCACGAGGTAACACATGACTTATCTTTCAGTAACCTTCTCCAAATACAAAATACCCCTCCACCTGCCAAAAAGACAAGTTCAGTATCCTAGGCTCTAGTGCTTAAGGATTACAGTTTTGCATAAGAGTGGCAAGAGCTATAATTACGAAAGCTCCTCTCACTTTTCATTCTCTTTAGAAGAGCCCTAGGGAGCTGGCTAAGAAACAGCTCTGCATGAGAGTCATGTTTCTGCCAATAGGTCAATGGGATGCTGTTGCATATTTCCAGTCACTTATACTAGAAAAGCTGCAAATTTGATCATCTCAACAAAATTATTTCTGGTTTTTAATGCCTGGAACCAGGGTGCCTTCCTGAGCAGAAAAAAAAAAAACTTGCTTCAGTATTGTTGCACATTTATGCCTATTATTTTCCTAAGAAAGCAAAGGAATTTAAGAACATCTCTTTTCCTCTGTTCATGTACAACACTGACTTGGGCAGCTACAAGGTTGCAAGGCAGACTGCTCTAAAGCAAAATTAATGAATAGCCTCTTCAAAGTCTCAAATCTCTTTCTATTCTTTCAAAATAATTCCTTTCCTCTGAGTAAATTGCTTTCTATCAGAACACCACATGCTGATAAGGCAACTCCCCCACACACCCCACAACTCCACTCATGATTTCTAGAGTTATAACCAAAGCACTTCTCCCAAAATTGCCAGTCTTGCTCTGCAGGAGATTGATGAGATCTTGTTAAGCACAGATAAGTTTCCACACCAGGCCATGTATAACAGAACACTACAACTCAATTTAAGAAACCACTGAGGATTATACCAAACCCTTTTAAAACTTAATTCAGAGCAAACAGAACTCAGCATCCTTTGACAAAAGTCACACATCTACAGTGTGTATCCCACAGGTTCAGACACTGCATTTATCAGAGAAAAAGAGAAAGGAGTAAGCAAGTTCTATCTCTAGGATGGTAGATGTGTCCCTGAAAGCCTGACTGATGAATAATCACAGTGGAGGTCACAGTGTGCTGTGAACCACACCGAGCTGTGCCTTCTTGCACTGATTCCAGTGCCTTTGGAGTATAAACTGCATATTCATCATCAGCTCCAGGTTTATGAAGCGCTCAAAGCCAAAGGGAAATACAGTATTTGTCACGGTAAATAAGAACAAAAACAATGAAAATGGAATGCACATTCAGCATATGCTCTGTCACAGCTATCTCTGTTAACACAATATGAATTAACTCTTTCATTCCTGGATTCTCATCCTGCACCTGTTATGATGCTGGTGCCAAGTCATCTCTCATTAAAATCAAATCTTTCTTCCTCACCTGTCCAACACTGCTCAAAACCCAGTGGGACTTGCACCATTAAGCAAAGTTGAATCTAATACAGTTCCTTCCTGTACTATGCTGATACCAAATTCACTTGCTGTGCTGCAAGGCTGGCAGCAAATACACTGCGGAAAATGCCAATACATTGAAAAACAGTAGCAGCAGGGTGAAAGAGAGAACATCAAGCTATCTGGCTGTGAACAGCAACCCCTCAGGAGAGGTGGCATCGAAGGTACAAACCTCTGCCCACAGCTCAGCACACCAAAGAGAATAAGGCAGCATTGGATACAGAAGAGACTGTTCTGCAAAGTAAGGGAAGGGTTTCAGCTTTGACATGGTAAATCTGGGCTCAGTGCCATTGCCAGGTTTTCCAATCATGAGAAAAACAACACACTATTTATGTACCACAAACCTATTACACTATTCTGCATTACTTATTTGTGGTGTTCACCTTTAGAAGGACAAAATCATAACTTTAGAAACAGAAATGTTTGGGTTGGAAGTGACCTCTAGAGGTCATCTAGTCCAAACCCCCTGCTGAGAGCAGGGACATCTTCAACTAGAGCAGGTTGCTCAGAGCCTCATCAAGCCTCACCTTGAATGTCTCCAGGGATGGGGCCTCAACTACCTCCCTGGGCAACCTGTTCCAGTCAGTGTTCTACCATACTCATGGTAAAGAACTTCTTCCTTACATCCAATCTAAATCCACTCTTTTCTAATTTAAAACCATTACCCCTCATCCTTTCACTCCAGGCCTTTGTAAACAGGCCCTCTCCAGCCTGTTTGTAAGCTCCCTTCAGGTACTGGAAGGTGGCTGTTAGGTCTCCCCGGAGCCTTCTCTTCTTCAGGCTGAACAACCCCCGCTCCCTCAGCCTGTCCTCACAGGAGAGGTGCCCCAGCCCCCTGATCATCTTTGTGGTCCTCCTCTGAAACTGCTCCATCAGGTCCATGTCCTTCCTGCACTGAGGGCTCCAGAGCTGGATGCAGTATTCCAGGTGAGGTCTCACCAGAGCAGAGTACAGTGGCAGAATCACCTCTCTTCATCTGCTGGCCATGCTTCTTTTGATGCAGCCCAGGATGCGATTGGCCTTCTGGGCAGCAAGCACACACTG
>VWZY01012569.1:83812-104247 GCA_013399075.1 Chloroceryle aenea
GCATCTCATTAGCAAAGCAGGCAAACAGCTAGATAACAAGGAGAGACCACAGATATGATCAACAGATATGATCAGTATCTAAGTGCATTATCACCTGGGCTCAGAAACCGTGATGCTGGTACTTTTGTGGATTTGCAGAGCAGCCCATGATACAGCACTGAGAAGATACTGGTACTAGATATCATGCTATAGGAGATATCTACATTTGAAAAACAATGTTGTACAAAAACATAATCTCTATGTGTAACAAAAATTTCCTTCAGTTACTAACCCAAGCATATTGAAAATAAACTCAAGGAATTCTCAATGCTTTCATGTAGAAGAGGACATAAAAGGATGTTTTAGTTCATTTTTCAATGTTCTTAGAGCCAAGGGAAAAGAAAGATCGATCCTTCTATGGTTCCAGGGACATACTCAAAAAGAAGTCATGCACATAATTCAGACAGGCCACTGGCTGAATGTGAGATGACTGTCGTGATCAGCTCTTCATTAACACCGTAATACAATGAATAAGTTCATAGGATTTATTAGTTTTGCTCCATAAGATTACTTTTCCCTGAAGCACACTCCATGAGACCATCACCAGTCTGATATCATGGACTCAAGAAGAGACTGTACTTGTTATTAGCAATAAAAATAGCTTAAAAAAAATTGCAGCTTTTTTTTTTTTTCAAGGTGAAGCAACATCAGATGCAGCAGAGAAGTTTCACAAACTTGTGTGTCAGCAGAAATCCTTTTTCCTGGCCTTTGTGGCTCATCAGAAGCAAACTATGAATAAATAATAAGTTTCATAGGATCTCCTCATCGCTTCTGCACTTCATTGTCAGCTCCCTCCCAAAAGCAGATTTGGCCCAACTACTCAACTGCACTCAAATTGCCATACACTGATGTGTATTTTCTATTTCACTGCAGCAATGTAGCATCCATGAGCTTTTTTTTACTTGCTTCCTTTTTTGCTTCTGGGCTTGAGATGAGCCACCTTTCCAACAGCTCAGAAATAGAGGAGGATCACACAGGAGTTACCTCACATTGTATGGACAGTGCTAAATTGCCTTGCTTTCCTATTTTAAGTGTAACCTCATGTAATCTTTATTGTTGAGGAGAAAAAAAAAAAGTGGAAATAATAGCTTTCATTCTTCCCTTAAGAGCTTATACATAAATAAAATTCTCATCTGTTTCCTAGCAGTAACAGCATTTTTCTCTGTTGTCCTTTTCTTTCTTCAAATCTTCCTTGAAGATGTTCAAAATTCATTCGTTCCTGCTTTACATATGTAGAAACTTTTGGTGTCAGTAAGATCCATTTGTCATCTGCAAACGCATACACCCTGTGAATGCAAGTGCTCATAAAGAGAAGCATAAGCCTATTTCCTTACTGAATCTTGATGAAGTGTTTGAGACAAAATCCTGACAGAAAATTAGTCCTATGTTCTCTCACTTTTCTTTTTACAACAAATATTTTATCTGTTACTTCAGAGAACCCTAAGTGAGTAGCAGAAATCACTTCTGACCCCAAGTTTCTTGTACAGAAGTAATGCAGCCATTAAAATTATGTTCTGTACTGTGTTGAATCTTACATTATTTATTAGTTGTGTTAGTTTCTACATCCCATGCAATGCAGGTATTTGCAGTTTTATTTAGCCTTTCCCATGTAAGCTAATGCAGATTTAAAAATGCCCCTCTGGTGGATAAGGTCACTTTGCAAAAGTAACACTGATGTGACCCTTGTGTGTTTGCATATATATAAATTCCCTCTATGACATTCCTGTCATGTTTGCTCAGTGAACAAGTAATTTGCCACTCTCATTACTTCAGGTACAAGGTAGCTTGTGAAAATCAATCTTCTTTCTGCTTCATACATCACAGCCTGTAACAGACACAAAGTGCATTCTGATTCCAAAATGAAGCTGGGGAAAAAACACAGAACTAGTCTCATAAGCTACTTTCTTTGATCTAGGTGGGCAAGGAAAGAAAGAGAATAGACATTTAGTTTAGCAAAGCATGTACACCTTCCGTAGGAGTCACACAAGAAATCTGTATGCAAAGCAAAAGGGGTAGGGTTTGGTTCAGGTTTTTTTTTTTCAAAAAGTTGCCATTTACCAGTGTGGATCTTTTAATATGTAGCCCTAGAGATCTTGGTCAAACTACTGACAGATATTTGGAAATAGTTAAAGTAATGCTGGCAGATCAATACAGTAAGGTGGTCATCCTGCCTTTCAACTGAAGTCTACCAGTGGAAGAAAGACTGAAGAAGTTTAGACTTAATGCCTGAAGAGGCTTTCAAAAGCAGCACTTTTGAAAGGGCTCAGTGCTACGACTGAAGACACTGAGGCAAAGAAATTCTTCTTCCCAAGAGTACATAAAGTATATTGTTAACACACATGCCCATGCTTGGCTTTTATTTAAATCAGATCCTTAAATTTAAGCATATAATTTTCCAAACAGAGAAATATGTACACGAGTTCTCAAAAAATAATTAGTGAGTGAGAGTTTGTAAGAAGAGACAGCTTCAAGAAAAGAAAATACCTGAAATATCTGAAAAATAAAAACTCATGGAATATATTAATTTTTTTCTTTACATGATGCAATTAGTTTGCCAGTAGCAGGAAACTGGAGACAGATGCACTTACAGGTAATTACATTTGCTGACAGTATCTCATAGTGCTTGGATGTGAAATTTACATATACATTATTGTTTCCAAAATATGATAAGCATGGATGCTTAAGTTGTGAGAGATATATAATGCTTTAGACACCTAGCTGCATGCCACCTCCCACCAAGAAACCCTGAGAAACTATGGGAAAAACTTTTTTCTTCCAAAAGGGTAGGTACGGTTGTAATTATATCACCTTGAAAACTCGGATGATACTGATGAACAGCCTTGCCTCTAAACTGCTATCAATGTTAAACTCCCCTGCTTCCAGATTAAAGCCAGTTCTTTGTAGATACAATTGATTGTAATTTTCACCTTCATTAATTTTCAGATGCCACACCTAACTGAAAGTAATAAAGCAAAGGAGTAAACAAGAAATGCACTGTACTCCTAGCCAGCTTCAACTCAAACAATACAGATGTGTATATATTAAATCACTTTCTTGATCATTTCATCAGGACCGGTAAAAAAGTGTTCACATAATGAACACTGATACTGACACATTACTAAGTACACAGAAAGAAAGTGTCATGAATCTTCCTGGGGTTAGATTATATGTATTTATGAAAAAATAGAACTAAGAGTAATAATCTAGCATTAGACCTGCATGTGCCATTCATTGCATTTTTAAGTGCTAACATAAAATATTACAGAATTTTTAAACATCTGTGATGTTCTAATATCTTTAATCTGATCAATGATGTCCCACAACCTTGTGAAATAAGATCTCACAGTTAAGTGTTCAGTATTTGAAGGTACTTATCCAATTTACATCATTTTCTCTAATATTATTATGCCACTTTAAACTCTTTCTCTCCCAGTTTCTGTGCTTAAGGGAGCATTAAGTTGTAGGATGTACTGTCTGTTCACTCAGTCATCACAGCAGTAGTATTTGCTTGTATCTTACATGTGATCTCCTTGCAGATGGTTCTTTAATTTTTATTTTTTTTTTTAATTCATGTCTCACTAACCAATGAAAAGTTTAACTGCAAAAAAAAAAAGGTAACAGTTCAATGGGCTTTGTAAAAAAAGTCTCACTGAAACCTGAATCACTGGGCATACTGTGATTTCATAAAGGCCACTGCAGTGGCAGAGATAAGCCTCCAAATCTATCAAGGCAGAGAAAGCATCAAATATTAGTGGAGAATGGCAACCGAAGTGTTCATATTTAAAAGCAAGGACAAAAATGATCTGGACAAGCATAAGCCTATTAGTCTGACCTCTTCAGCTTGCAGAGCTGAGGACAGGCTTTGAAGAAAAAGATAAATTAAAGACAGAGAAGTAAATAGAACATAGGATAAAACACAGCAGTGTTACCAAGGGTAGATTGTGCCAGACTAACTTGACAGCTTTTTTGATAAGATAACTGATTTTCCAGACGAAGAAATGAAGTAGATATAATTTGTCTGGATTTAGATAAAGCATTTTCTACAGTGTGACTCCAGAACTTACACATTAAGCTGAAGACTGTGGATTAGTACAAGAATTGAAAGGTGGATCCATGTGCAATAACAGCAAGTAGCAGTGAAAGGAAGTATCGGGGATTAATAGCATTTCTGCTACAGGTTGGGAATTTATCATGTGAAACAACGTGTGTAAAAAACAACTAGTTTATTTTAGTTATCACCAAGAGCACTTCGGTATCAATATGACATGAGACAGCTGTGAAAAAGGAAAATCCTATCAATTACTAAATGATATATTTCTAATAAAGACACAGAAGGACAAGTATGATTTTTCCTAAACTATAATTCAGAATACTCTATACAATTTGGGTGAACCATATTCACAAAAGAAAAACTGAACTCTCAAAACATATGGGAACAGTCTTCCATGATTGTCACAGGAATGAAGACTCTACCGCAGGAGGACTCTGAAAGAGCTTGGCTTGTGAAGCAAAGCAAAGGCTGAAAGGAATCAGAGAAATCAAGGAAAGGGAATAAACACAGTGCATACAAGAAACATATCCATAAGCAATGGATTGTATGATATCTTGCCAGCAGGCAGGACCAGGATACTGAGCTTTGTGATTCAGGAAGCCTCTTCCACTCTTGTCTCTTCATCACTATCACGATTGCTTTTTGTACAGGAAGTCAAATGCTATTTTTGTTTCAAAAACTGCTGTAAGTAAGTTCTTTCCAACTGTGTTAGTGCAGTGGGCCTTTTCCAAGTTATTTCATTCTCCTCAAAAACAAACTTCACAGATATCCCTGTGAAAAAATATGTGAGGGTCCTCAATAATGACCTGAACCCATGTGGTCTTCCACCAAAAAATTGGCCATGCTGATGAACATCTGATTAAGATGAATATCTCTCCTTATTTTTCAACGTCTTCAAGGCATAATTGCTATCTCTGTGTCATAAAATTTAAGATGACCCAAGCAGTCACAGTACTGTATTGGTGGACCACACAGTACTAAAACTGCTTTTTGACAAACTCCAGTGAATTAAAGTCATACTGTTAAGCGTGAGTGAGTATTCCACGATTAAGATTTACTTGTTTAATTTAGAACTCACTATATTTTCTATCATCCTTGCTTTAAATTTAAAATCTTCCTATTATCATTCTGGTTTTAGCATTCACATCATAGAAACATAAAACTGGCAAGTTTCACAGTTCTCAAGACACATCGTGTTTTCTGTAAAAGCCCAAATGTAGAAAATAATAACTATGTATTTTTAAAAATTCTTTAAGTATTTTAAGATAAAAACAGAAGAAATGATAGCATTAGAAGTATTTTAAGAGTCTGAATATATGAATTTAAAATGTTATGTTATTATTAAATCAATTTGAAGTGATTAACATCTTAAACATAATGCCTTTCAAGCTAGAGACTAATTCTGGGATTCTTACATAGATATAAGAATATGAAGTCCTATATTTATATTACACCATCTTGCTGCACCTGAAATTTAGTATGTTCACAGGAAGCATTCAGATTCTACTGCATGACTTCCCTAATGAAGGTTAAATTTTGTTTTTCTAAAGAATTCTTCTGGCAAATAAGATTGCAACACACCTCTGCAGACAAACAGGAAAGCAAGACTCAGACTAAGTTCCCCCCTGCTATGTTCGTGACTATTACATCTGTCAATAAGCATAGTAGTACTTCTGACAAATAATAGGTAGGTCTGAGCCCAATCTATGTTTTTATACCTGATTCCTACACATTTTGAGCCACACTTGAAGGCAAGGGTTCAAGTGTAAATAAAAAGACAGGTTGCTCAGATAACAAAAAAATATGAAGCTTGCTTGTGCAAAGAGCAAAATAGCTCTAAGAGCTGCCATAACACACTACGAAGACAGGAACTTTTGACTGAGAATAAATCTAGCTAAAACACTGTTGGAACTCATCCCTCCACTCTTTTAATGTCAAGTCCTAACACATGCTTATTCCTCACAGCCACCATAGACACCACTTTCAGGGAAAAACCTAGACCAGGCTCTTCCAAAATATGGATCTGCTACATAATGCAAATCTATTCTTGAGCTAGTGCACAGGAAAAGGCTGCACAAACAACCTTCAGCTACCAGCTGGGAAGTAGAACATGAAGTCCAGCAGCTAACCCAGATACAAAGCTTTGTACTCAGCAGAGGTATGCTCACATGGAAAATCTAGATCTTTAACTTAACTCTGTTTATTCACAGTTTTATCAAATATTGGTGTATATTTGACCTTAGCATGCTATCTAATTTGTCACATAGATTATAACTAATGCTATCTTGAGAACCATGCTATATGCCACATAACTGTGAAGTCTCCATTTCCTCATCAGTGTTTCAAAACTGTAAGAAATTATTAATAATCAGATCATACTAAATAAATAAATAAATAAATCAGAGTATTCCTGTGATGGCTTGCTAGGAACAGATTCAAGTCAGGTCAGGATTTGCTTAATGATGGCTGAAGTATCTAAATAGTAGCCAGTCTTCCTTGAAAATTTGAATCAATATCCCTGTCCCTTTTCAAACACCCTCCTTTGAAGGGTACCAGCAGCTATGTAAGAGCCATATTGGCCACACACAATCCTAAATTTCATCTGAATTGAGTGTACCTCTAGAAACAATGCACTCTGGCACGTAACATGCCAGCCTTGCAATGGCATTTTAATATGGCCAGGAGCTCATTAAATACCCAGTCATAACCTGCAATTCCTAAAAGTCTATAACCAGCTTCCTACTGCATGAGATGTAGCTTAGGATTTGCAGGTAGAGAATGACAGGAGAAAAAACAAATCAATAAATAGTGTTCTGTTCCTCTAGTGCCCTGGATCAGAGACTCTTATGAGGTGTGTTTATATTAGCATTTCCATTTGGAGCTGAACTTGACTTTTCAAGCAAATTTTCAAGTTGTCTCTGTTTACAAGGATCAGAATCACAATATGGGATGATTCTGGAGGACACAAAATTAAACCTTTTTAGATGAAAATAAACCAGGAAATGGGCCTGAGATGGCACCTAATGTGCTCCAACAGTTTATGGGTGTTCAGTTCAGGGGACAAGAGCTAGTCAAAAACAACCTCCTCCTCCACTAATTGAATATAATATATACATGATGCCCTCAGCAACAACAGTTTGGGTCTAAAAATCACTTCTGTATGGACAAACTATTTGCTACTGTAGATGCAGCCCTATAATCTTGTGAGGAAGGACGTAATTATCATTATTTTATACTTGGATAAGATCTCCATTTGGTTGTGATCAATCTGAAAAGCATTTTTGGTTCTTCAGCAAACCTCAATGGCATGTTTAAAGAGGCCCTCAAACACATTCTGATCTGCATAGGCCACTGTTCCAATCATGACACCATAGCAAAGAGATGGACACATTGTGTGCCAAACTCAGTGAACAGCTACCTGAAGCACATTTCCCTAATTTAGAGCACAGAGCACAGAATAAATTACTTCAGTTACTCAGTGATCTGTTCTTTTTGTGAAACAGCAAACCCCTTGTCTTTCAATGCAAAAAATCAAAGATGAGATTTGCAGTCTTTTTTCACACTGAGTACTACCTAATCTACAAGTAACTCTACCACTGAGTCTGGTAGCCATGCTACAAATAACCACACTTTTAAGACACTTAGACTGACCCTTAGATTTTAGGTAAACAACAGAAAATGACATGCCAAAAAGGAAAGCCTTAGATGACTGGAGGTGGGACAGGACCACTAAGGACCTGCCCTGCCCACACCTCTAGGTCCCCTGGCCCAAAGAGAAGTCACTGGCTACATGTTGCCCTTGCAGACAGGACCTGAGTCAAAGACCAAGCCCAAGTACAATTCAGTTCAATTTATCAAAAAAAAAGAAATAAAGATCATATTCATAATTAGACTGAAATTCTTTTATTCCAGCCTATGGGTGTAAAGTGTCCTTTATTTTAGAGTTTATTAGGGTAAACTACGTCTGACTCATGCAGGTTTTGTTTCCTAATAAAGATTTGGTCAAGAATGTTACCATTTTTACAACAGGATTAACTGTTTCTAACAAACTGTGCATTTGCATGCTTATGCAAGCTCAGTGAAAAAAATACTTTCAGAACAATTGCATTAACAGCACCAGTATTAGACACAAGAATGTTCAGGATTCCATGCATCTTGTTTCAAAAGAAGGGATTATAGTGTTGTAGTATTTATGGTTAAAAATAACTTTTTTTTTGCTTTCATTCATCATTTTATAATAATTAATTGGAATGGTCTAGGAACTAAACCAAGTAATGTCTATTCTGCTGTCAGTAGCAATCTAAATTTGGTAACATACAAGAGCAGTACAGTCCACTACAATTCTTTCAGTGCTGTCTCAGGAAGGCTTTCTGTGTGTCTCCTGTACTAAGACAGCATTTTTCTCTAAATGTGCGAGACTTGAAGAGTGTCTTTGGATAAGAAAGCTAGTACAACATAGGAAGAGCCAAAAATGAAAGAAAATTACCCAAACATCTAAAGATAAATGGTGAAATAGAATGCTTTAGAATGTTGTTTCTGTGAAATCATGATATGCTTTTAATAAGGGATCATTATAACTTACTAGAGCACCGGTATACTAGTGTACATTATTTACTAAAAAAAAATGATATAATAATATTTCCAAATCATTTCAGTTACAATTAAAGATACTGCAAAGCCATCACCATCAAAGGAAATGATTATGTGTTTCCCAGACCTGCAGGAAACTGTATGTATGGTACTGAGATCAGCAGTTCATTATATGTTGTTTTAATTTTGGAAAACCACTGCAGCTGTCATAACTTGAAGAGAATCAAAGTGCAGTCTAAGCTGGCATGCATTTCCTTCTGCATCAGTTAATTCTATTTCATTTTCACAGCTATCTGCCTTCCATTTTCCATATGCCTTGCAAGTAAAAGGTGAGAACTTTTCTTACAACACTGGTGCAAGAAAAAATATTTACTGATTTTATATTCCTCCTTCATAATTTGCACTTGTTTGCTAACAATGGGCCTCCATTTCAGTACCCCATTGCACAGTGAAGCAAGCACAGTTCCCCCAGTTCTTTCTTGAGTCCATTGCTATGCGGTGTTTCTCTAGAAGCCCCATGAGTCCAGCAATTATGTAAGAATTGCAATTTCAATTATCCTTTGTAGTTGCAGAGAAAATGTGATTTCTAAAGGTAATAAACCAAAAGGATCCATTATCATGTATGCTTTGGGAGCCTGAGAAAAGATCAATCTAAACTTCTGGACAATATTACTTGCCAAATTTTTGGTTTGGAAATAATCAGTGGAGGATATGTATTTATTTTATGCTTCTTTTTTCAAATTATCTACAGATGCTGTATGTACATTTATTCTGAATAGCTACATTAACCACAATAAATTCACTGATATCATTGTCATTCACATCTAATTATTATAAATGCCCAACTGGGAATATAAAGAACTTGCAATAAACAAGTTACAAATTTAGGAAAGGGGCATTTTCACATGATTTCCCTAGGTAGGTTTTGAAATTTCACAGAGTTCACAATTGAAGTTTCACAATTGAAATTTCAGGGTCAAGGTGGGCAAGCCCACAAGTGAAGTAAAAAATTATGACAATTACGTATCAGAATTACATATCTTTAACAAAAAGGCATTAAAATAAATGGAAATTTAAATGATATCACAGCAATTCAGATTTTGTTTTCACTGTTAAATCCAAATGCTGCAAAGACTGAGTCTCATTTGAATGGCAGGAATGAGGATGAATTCTCATGGACATATTTCTGGAAAAAAAAAGAGCCATGGATTTGTAATGTTACTGTCTTTAGGTATTTTCAGTGGTAGCCGGATTGCTCTTGTATCTATTCTAATATATTGTAGTTGGTGGTGGCAATTCAAAAATCTCCAGTAGAGCAAGGAGGACCAAAATCTAGTCAAAATAAAGTAATTGTCTAAAGGGCAATTCTTGTATATTAAATGAGACCAATGTCATTTTCCAATCCTGTGTTTTCATTGTACTTCATCTAACATAAAATAGAATAGATGAACCTAAATTGTATGCTATGACCTGAAAGTTTAGCACTCATCTCGAACTATTCATCATCTCATTAACTACAAGATGTGCAAAGCATTTATATGAGCAAACAATGGAATGTAGTGGGAAAGCAACTCGCCCAAAATGTATTGCTCCCATAAATACAAACCTCTATATATTTGCAGTGTACTGTCAGCCAGATTAAGCTCATCAAATATCAATTCTTTGTTCAGCTATAATGAAAATCTTTTATGTGAGGCAAAAGATAAATTAAACATTTCTCATGATTGCTGTAATTTAGAAATCTTCATCTTCAGGCAATACAAAGGAGGAGCCTCCAGACCAAAAAAAAGTTCTCTGAGACTCAGTATAACTTTTTTTCTTTTCTATTTTGGCCTGTTCCTCTAAATATGATCACTGCCAAGTACTATTTAAACAAGAAAATACTATGTTTTATTATTATTGTCTTCTAGCTTGAGTGATGGCAATACTTATATGTGCACTAATGTTCTGAAAAGTCGGGAATGAAAATAAAGATGAGGGCATAGTAAAACTTGAGATCAGAGAACTACAGTGTTATAGCAAAGTTCAAATCCAGAAGAGAATTTTAGTAGAAAGTAATTTAAAAAACACCCTAACTCTTCAGCTTGCGAGATGCATTAAAAGAGAGATGGAATTTATTTATTTACAGTGGGAGGAAAGTTCTGTAGCTTACTTGCTCAGAAAATACAGTCTCATTGATTAAAAATTATGCAGAAATTTTCATTGAGGTCACCTAGAGAGCTATGAGAAGGAAAAAAATAAATCAAAATAAATACATAAAAATTGACAGGAAAACAGAACTTTTTATTTAATAATACCGCATAAGTTCTTCTTCCAGAATATGAAATATCCAGAAAGGAGTGAGAATAGTCCTTTCTCTTGCTATATAGACTATCTATAAAATGGATAAGAAGTATTCTTTTGGTCAAATATTTTGCTCTATGCAAACACAAAATGCATCAAAACAAAAACAGTATTTCAGAAAAGCATTTTCATTTATGTTTTAGCAAATGAAAATTTGATGAAAATCAAATGAGATCTTGAGTTTCCACAAAACGTCACTTTTTCTGCCCTTTCCCCCATATATACCTGCATCGACATCACCCTGGGTGTGTAGTGGTCACTTGCTCCACCAGCACATTATCCTTTGAACTCTGGAAACTAGAGATAAATTATGCCACAAAGCATAATGATAGTTCAATCCCCTGGAAACAGTTAATGCAGAGAGGCAGAAAAATCATAAAACAGAGGCTAAAATGGAAGCACTGGAATCCTATTGCACTGAACCCTATTGCATTTAAATCCTTAATTCTGAAACTCTGAAAATTAGATTTAAATCCTGAAAATTACCTAAATACAAAACATTAAACTCTTGCAACCACAAAAGTAGTATTTTCCAATGCAGGTAAAATGAATCTTTAAGGCCATTAATGGAAACCACATTATTTTAAATATACACAGAAAATGTGATAAAAAAATCTTGTCATAGAAGCTGTGCTTTAGTTTCAGTTAGCTTGGAGCCATATGTGAATGTCCTGACATACTGCAGAATATGGTTTGTACATATTGGAAGAGGTGAGTTTTAGAAATACAACATCGTTTTTACTTCACACTCAGCTTTTGAGCACAACCTGGTTTTGAATTACAGCAGTTTTGGAAGTTCCCTGGTTGAAGGTGTTCCAGTTTGAGACAGTGATTAAATATTCATCACAACAGACAGAAAAGATCTTTATTCCACTGAAACTGAAGGATCTCAGTGAGGCAGCCATCACACTAAAAATTCATTCCCTGATTAAAAGCCAATTTAATCTATATGTAATGCACTAGCACCACGAGGACATACTGCAGAAGACTTATCTCAGAAGACCCTCTTCTCCAGTGGTTATGACACTGACTTCAGGTAAAAGATTCAGTTCAGCTCTGCCTTGTGCAAGACAAAAATGAAAACTATATGCTGCAGCCATTAATATAATCACACAAAAGTGAAATAAAATACCTTCCAGTAGAAGAAGAAAGTGGTCCTGCATAACTGGAGAAAACCCTCAGTCTGTATGTGCAATTAGGGAGCTTTATCATCAATCTGTCTTGCAGGATTTATCCATCTTATTTCCTGTTCTCAGCACTTCTGGGGACCAATCTACTATTTACAGATAACCACAGCTACAGACATTGTATCTGTGTAAAGGAAGTGTGTAAAGGAAGAAAGTGGGACATACTTGCACCATGAATGGACTATATAGTGCAGAAAGAAGTCAATGCCATCTCTCAAACCAAGACTCAAAGACTAATTTCTAGCTTCTAATTTTTGACCAATCTACCCCAAACAATGGACAAGACTATATACGTGTTAACTGAGTCCCTGTAAAATCCCATATGCAGTTTCCCCTACTTTTGCTGAATTCTGAAGTACCTGTAGAATTACAAATTAGTTGGCTACAGGAAAGCAAATTTTGGAGATAGAAATTTAAAGTCAGTGCACAGCATACTTCAGGTACTAAGAAAAGGTGATAGAGCTATACAGTAAAGGAAAAAAAAAAGTGAAAAATGTACCTAAACTACATGTTCAATAATGCATGCCAAGAAATCAAAGCATAAGAATGATTAGAAATTATTCAAATAGACATTCCCAGAAGTACTATATTTCTATCAATAGATGAATCAGTAGAAAGCAACTGCCTACCTCACAGTTCATCAGAAAAAGAATCACCTAGCTACATTTCATCAAAAAGGATACCACACCAAGATGCCATTATAATCCAAGAATCAAGGAAGTAATTCATCTCTCTATTTGTGAGGCTATGATGTAGCTGCTGTGCTGTGCAATGCTGATTTCAATCTATTCAATGTCTCTTCAAATTCTGATTCTTGAAAAATATTCAGTGTGATTGCAGAAAGTATTTAAGTTTATAATGGCCATTATATTAAAAAGGTCAGAGAAACCATAATTCTTATCCCTCTAGCACTTTTTTCATCAGCATGAGAGGAAAAATCTATGTTTTTGGGTTTTGTGTTTTGGTTTTTGGGGGGTTTTGTTTGTTTTTTTAAATAAAGGCTTTCCAAATGCTATCAATGTAAGGTGGGCAAGTCTTTACTTACTAAAAAGAAATCTGAGCCATGCATATCTACATACCTTCTTAAATGTACTACTTCAGTACAATGCAGAATGGCTTAGAATTTATGAGCATCATAACCAGGACAGAGTAGAACACTGATCTTGTTTCCACTATAATGACTATCAGGGTATACAGGGCATGGAGAAAATGAGGCTTTTCTTCTTGGACTTAAAGGTATAACCAGATATCCTGTTCATATCAGGTGACATCTCATAATGTACTCCTCTCATGATATAGAACTCTGGTAACTCTCATGTTAAAGTTTTAACTGCATAAATAGCATTTGTCTGGCAGGAAAAAAAAATATTTTGAGACAAAATACTGGATTTTGATAAGTTCAAGAAGAGAACATGCAATTTTATGATCCTTTATTTCTCCACAATAATATATAAGCATTATGAATATGCATTAAATAAATATGAACTTTTCAACTTTTCTGCAAATATCTTGACTTGGTTTTCCTCTTAATTTTTTGTTCTGTACATCCTTGGACCAAGAAGATGGTATTTATGACAAATCTTTGAATTTGCCATAATGGTTGATGCAAATGTGTATAATTTCTTTGAGAGCCCATCCAAATGTTTTTGTAGATAATAGCTTGGAGGATAGTAGAGTGGACTTGGGAAGTGGAGTCACTGCTTTTGATTGTGCCATTGAATGTCAGAGTAGTATTAACATAAGCTGAAAACATAACCAGTGACTACAAGCCTGTCAACTGTTCATGAAAACTGCACAAATTTTCAACACTTCATGAGGTGAGAGAAAAATTACTGTCCAGAAGGCTGAGTAGAACCTACATGGTAGACACACACTGAAGGCTTGAAATAAGCACTCATATGTTACTTGCAAGCTCATTCCCCCGAAAGCAGCTCTTTTATTAAAGATTATTAAATATTTAGTTGAGCTTCACGGCTGTGACCTCCTCTGCACAGTATATCAAACAACATGGAAACAATCTCTTCTAAATATCTAAATTTTCAGTGTGTCTTCACTAAAGTAAGCTGATGCCATATTTGTAAATAAGCAATTATATGTACTTAGAAGACATCTGGCTTATCTAAAACAAAGAGCTAACCATGGAGTAATCCCAAAACCATTGAATAAATCATCTCTAAGCAATGAAATGAGATCTGATGCTGATTCTAAGAAAATGCAGATGATCTCTAAAAGACAAGAGATATTATCAGGGGACATTTTTAGTTCAGTAGCTGAAACACTTGACTATGATGTACAACACCCTTTTGACTGCAAAGATTGCCACTCTCTCCCAGCCAAGTCAAGGTCAGGGACTTAATCTCAGTGTCACATGACAATTTGTTAAATCAGAGGAAAGGCAGGCCTAAACCTGCAGGCACATCTGGCACTCCAGAGACCACAGAAGCATATTTCAAGGACTGAACAGAAAACCCAAGTTTAACAACAGATTCCTACATCTCCTTCCCCAAAGGACATAAGACTTTGAGTGTCACCCCACCAAAAGTGATCAGCATCTTAGAACTGGCAAGAATACCTTCAGACAAACTAGTTCAAAACACTTAAGGACATGTCATGAAGTTGAGTCATGTACAAGTAAACTTGTACAAGTAAACTACAAATCATAGCATTTAAACATTATCCAGGAACAAAAAGTTTGGAAATGACATTTGGAAACAGACTGCAAGCACAATTCTGGGAAGGTAGCTGTAGCTTCATCCACTCTTAGTAGAGAGCCAACATAGTTTTAGCCACATACACTGGGATTAACCTTTTCTACTCAAAACACTTTAAAGATTAAGTATCTAAATGTCTACATTTCTCTTATAGTTGATTGAGATGAAAAGACAGATTCAGAGGCTGGTTCACAGCAGCTTAGCACAGGTATCTAAGGGCTGCTGAATCATCACTGCAATTGCAAGTTTCCTTCCATTCATTATAAAAGGAGGCAGAGAAACTAGTGCAGACAGACAGATCTGCATTTTAGAGGTCTAAGGATAGATGAGATGGAGCCCACTTACGGAGTCCTTTACTTACCAAGTAAAAGTATCTTAACCAGCTGTGCTCTCCACCTTTCATGTGTTTATGGCAAGTACCTCCTCCCTGTAGGAGCAGTAGCAATGAACTGCACACCTATACCAGATACTGAGGTGTATTCGTTTGAGAGCATTATCTTCACTGTATTCTTCTTCTGCATGAAGTTCTTCACTGAAATTATTCTTGGTAGAATACCCCAAGGCACTGAGTCTGGAAACTGAACACCCCCCTTGAGATTTAGAGGCAAGTTTATTCCTCAAAACCATTTTCCAGCATATCTGAAGTCCTGACATATCCTTAAAAGGTATTCTATGTTTGCCAGCTTTCCTTTATGACTGTAAGAAGCAAAAATGACCTTTCACTCAGTGAAAGCTGTGATTTCATTATTTGAAGAGCAGGAGTACTACGTCTACTGTCTCTGGGCAGATCTTGATCTGTGTAATCAGATAAAACTGCTGAAATTTCTACAGTTTTTGCTGTCTTCATTTGAGAGACAAAAACACAGTTTAAATAAGTGAGCACATGATATACAGACTTACATATTTTTACAGCTTTTTAAAGACTTGAAATAAGAAATTTGCTTTTCTAATCAGAAATTAACTCCCATTGCTTTAGAATTCCACATTAAAAATCTGTTTCAATGAGGATGTTTTACAAGTATCGAGAGTTTTGTTTTTACCTGTTAACCAGATGGCAGCTCTTTGAGGTTTTGGTATTATTTAGCTAAATTTTCATTTTTGTTCTTAATGGGCATGGCAAACACTTTATCCTGCTAGTATTTTAGCATATTTAATTGCTGAGTTCACAAGAAACTGACCCACTGCTTTTCCCAAGCAGATGGTGGAAGTTGTTTTTAAAGCTGTAGTGAGACTTCCAAAATGCAGGCATAGCTTTATGAAGTCTAATCACTGTTCAATATACACATAGAAGATCAGCTTATGAGCATGGATGCAATTAGGGTCCAAATATGCAAAGATCCCAATTCCTATCCGTGACCTGTTGAGCACTCTAGACTAGAACTCTGCACCAACACAAAATTTTTTATCTAAAACTCATCACATGTTCCATTACCTCTGGAACTGAGACTACACCTTCAGTTCCTGTGAGACATGGGGTCTTAATAAACACCACTGTCCATTGTGGACTTTATTATTTACCCTCTGTCATACATACATTTTCTTATTAGTTTCAAATATAGGTTATTTACAGCAATACAAGTCAGAAAGGTATACAATAAAAACTCAATTGCCACACTAAATATATTGATGTTGCAAAATGAAGAGTAACCGAAAACAAAGGTGCAAAAAATAAAGAACTTACATAAACTCTTTTTTATTATTATTAGCTTAGCAAATAAGAAATATGAAAAAGCACAGTAGGTAACACAAATGAGAAATGTAGGTCAAGATATATCCAGGCACTCTCTCTGAAGTTCAAATCTAGTTCTGAACCCAAATACTATGCCTTGCTAATCATTAATAAATGTAAAGGAATAATTTAGAATAACTTTAAAAATTTAAAAAGCAGTAGAACCACCTCTTGCCAGCCCACATACAGCACAGGAATACATCTAGGAATGTGAGTTCGAGCAGCCTCTCTGCCCTGCCCTGATCTCAGAGCTCTGTCCCCCAGCAAAGTGAGCTCCTGCCACCCCACCAAGGCATGGGCAGCCCCCAGACAAGGCTACATCAGCAGCCACAGCCCACAAGGTGCACTGTGACCTGGAAACAACCTCCTAAACCTCCCCTTACCTCGAAAGGCCTGGCCCATATATTTTCTAAGTGGAAGTATTAAATACAATTTTTTCACATAAATATAACCCTATTCACACAGAAGCCTTATATAAATGTCCATTGGTTGTTAACAAATCACTCTTATTTTCAGTGAGTTTGCAATATTTTTAAGAATGTCATTCCATGGCTTTTGAACTGTGCTTAGCACAGTACTGACTCTTATAGCTGACGCCAACAGAAATGAACAGGAGCCCACAGAAATGAACTAATAGTGTCCAAGTAACATAAAATCCTACCAACCACTGAACCATCAAATTAACAGGTCACTGATATTAATTGGGATCTTTTAATACTGAGAAATGTTATTAATTTGTACGGTGAAAGTCTGATTCCTTACATAGTTACACAAAGACTCGGAGAGAATAAATATAATGGACTAATGAATAATATGAGAGAATGAATAGCATGCATTATGCTACGGAAAGATAATAATGTGACATTAAATAGATCAGCTATTATGCTTCCTAAATTTCAATAATGTAGTTAAGTAAGAGCAAATAGGGCAAAAAGAAGTAAAAGAAATTTAATGTTGTTATTTAAAATGTGTGCCTTAGGACCTCATGTGTATACTCCTTCTCAATTTAATCTGATTAACAGAAAGAAATAATTTTCTGCTCAGTGCTACTTTTGAAATAACCCAAGTTTCCATCTTATAAAAGATTTTTCTATAAAATGCTTTTCAGCCTCAAGATAGCTAACAAGTTAGTTATTAGAGAGCCTGCATAATTTTATCACGCAATGTAGGGCTTATCACACATTTCACATCTTGACTGTATTGTAAAAAAAAAATGTATCCAGTCATTGCTGGTTTTGTCTGACTGGAACTAAACATGGTGGGAATAAAATGCACATTCTTTTCCAATTGCAAGAAGAAAGAACATTGTCATTAAAATTATTTGCTGATATGACTTAAAACAATTTATTTAATCTTCACCTTTTAATGTAAACATCCTTCAACCGAGAATTTCAGAAGTATAATTTAAAATAGATTTTGTAAAGTATAATGAGATGCTCTGTCAGATGGGAAGACAAATTAAAAGTGCAATTCACACTGTTATAGCAGCATTTCCTCCACAGAGCTACTAATCTTTTGCACAATGCTCACAGTAGAATGTACTCCAGTCTCTGTAGGGCACGTGATTATAGACTTGCAGGGAGACTGGGATTTAAATTATTCATCAATGTAGCTTTCCTTTTACAGAAAAAGTAGTGTGCCACATAAATAGCAAAACTGTTAATTCTTGGCCTTTTGCAAATTAACTGCTTGGTAATAGCATCAGTTATTACCAGTTAGTTTCCTTAGCACTTACAACAGCAATATTCTGTCAAACAGAAAGCTGTATATGAAAATAATGCTAAAGACAGAACATCTGCACAGCCAATTAAATGTTCAGAGTACATTAGGCCCAGTAAATGTAAACAACCATGCATAAGCCTGTCAGGAGTTCTGACAGATTATGGCCACAACCTATATGTCTAGAGAACAATGCCATCTTAGCTACAGCACATCTTTACATAACATCCAGGGGGAATAGGATATCAAAATAATTTGCCTGAAAAAGACTTGCAATCTTCAAAACTGTCAGGTATGGACTTCAAGTGACGTGTTACATGCTTTCATCTGTGTGTTAGCCAGTTAGCCACTGAACACTACAAGCTTATTATCTACAATGTCAAACTCTGTTGTCATTTAAACGATATTATTAAACTTTCACGCAAGCAGTACCTGCCCCACTTAGGCAGTAGAGGATGGCGGCACTTGTGACATGCCAGCCCTGTCAGCCTTTCAGCACAGCAATACCAGAGGTCGGTTTCTTGATTCTATGATTCTCCCACATTTTGGGGAACTGCCACAGAATTTATAACCTATGAGATGGATTTTAATAATCAGGTCCTAGAAGCTTAACTGATGGTATTCTTTGAGCAAAAAGTTAGGCAGATGCATAAAGTTTGGCCATTACTACAAAACAGTCAGAGCAAATCAGTGAAAGCACTGTACTGGTTCTTTCCTGAGTGCCTAGAATGGTTCTTTGAAGTTATGGCTGGCTCAAAATGTTCTAACCTACAATAAAATAAAATAAAATACTTCATAAACCAAAATTTTTTGACATTTAAAAAAAAAAAAAGCATATATCCTTGATTTTAATACATAATTGTATTCAGTTCTTCTGCTTTATGACTGAAACACTCAAAAGTAACACCTAATATCAAAGAGGAAGATACCAACCACAGTGAAATGCAGGTGAAATGCCATCATTAAACTTAGAGAGGAAAAGAATGAAAAATTCTAACTACCTAAATAATTATGTGCAAAGAAATGCATTCAGGTTGATACTGGGACAATATATATCATCTCCAGTTTAAAATGTGAAATCTTTACCTCTTCAGGATGAATGGGGTACAAAAACATATATTCTGCCTAGACTCGGGTCTCCTCTAGTTACACAGAAATCAAAGCTGTCCATGGTGTCACACAACATGAAAATCAGTCTGTTACATCAGATTTCAGTTCAAACCACAGTTCACAGATTTCAGAATTCATATGGCAATACTTTGCTCTCACTTTGTCTCTCAAGACAAACTGCCTTCTCATTTTCAATATCGTTCTTTCAGTACCATTATAACACAGCGATGAGCTATAATGGATGAAGCCCAGTTCTATGTCTGATCAATAAATCTAAATATTTCACTTAGGCTTGATCATTCTCTACTAGAAGATCAAAACCCCTACATCCAAAAAGCTTAGAGAACACAATCCATCCCCTCCAGAAATGCAGTTGGATTAGTCAGCCTCCTCTCCTGCCCTCTGAAGGACACACAGAGAATATGCAGACCAGCCAGCGCTCTTCTCCATTTCTCATGGCTATCAATGGAGGCAGCCTAGCAGGTAACACTTTCTTTTGATTTCCCACAGTGAAATGCTTACAGCTCAAGGAAATCTGTCTACAGGAGGTGAAAATATCACTGGGGACGCAAATCAGACACTTCTAGAGAGAGGACAGGGATGCTTAATATATTGCTTTTCTTAAACGTTGACTTTTTTTTTTGCTTTTCAAATGCATTCAGCATACTATAGAAAGATGCATCTTACTCTATAAGAATAAGGTTGATTTTACTCACTTAACTAATAAACACCACCAATTCTACCTTGGCAAAATCCATGAGGAGTTGATACTGCCAGAAATTTCTACTGACTGAGACACTCCAAGGAATGTAGACCTGAACCTAGTCCAAGAGGAAAAAAGCACTTCAATATTCTTCCTAGGTTTTAGGTTAGATAACATTATGATTTAAAAATACAGCACGCTTCATTATCTAGAAGGGGTTCCTTTGCTACTATTTCACACAGAATCACAGAAT